>JAOUQT010019769.1:0-11840 GCA_025769995.1 Xyliphius kryptos | reverse complement strand
AGGACGCACACTGACACATACACACACAGGGCAATTTAGAGCATTCAATTGACCTTGAATCCATGTATTTGGACTGTGGGAGGAAACCAGAGAACCCGTAGGAAAGCCACACGGACACGGGGAGGACATGGAAACTCCACCCAGATCGGGATTCGAACCGGGAACCCCCAACGCTGAGAGGTGAACGTGCTAACCAGTAAACCACCGTGCTGCCCCCACACTGTGTTCTTTTCCTTTTTACACACATCATGTTGATATTAGTAACACAGGGTGATCCACTAAAAAAAACACTGGTGATTTGCACTGAATGCTGTCAGCCAGGTGGGAGGAATCTGAACAGTAGCTACTGATGCCAATTTTCAAGCAGGCTTTTAATAATGATCTGTGAGGGTGGACCGATATCACGACTCATAGTGTGTATGTTTGTGGGTGTGTTTGCACGTTTGCATGCTTTAATAAAAGTGCAGATAAACGCAGCTAACCAAGACTTTTCACGTCCTTCAGTTCTCGAACCTGTGGAGTGTCCCACAGCAATCTACCAACGTGCACCGTGCGACTAATGGTCAATCACGATCGACGTATTGGGCACTCCTGACCTAGAATGAATTATTTGGATTTACATTGATTTTTAAATGAACATAGGTTTTCACTGATTTCGGATTTCACCGATTGTTTGCGGACGGCTTAGCAAAAAAAAAGAGGTTCCACTGTACTTAGTTATGAATATGATTTGCAACATGAGAATGAAACTCCATGGAACTAATATAGATTCAATGCGGCCCAATTAGTCAGAACAATATACATTTTTCACGAAAAACAAAGACCATGACAGTGCAAATGACGCGCAGTACATTTTACAGCTAATCGTGCTGCTACTAATGATAATGAAATAATAAAAAACTCTTAGGACACAAAAAAACGTTCGATATTTGACCCGTATGTACATGGGGATTAGGTTTCGGGGGTTTAGGGACAGTACCACATTCACGAATCAGATAAAAACATTCAATATTCCATCTGTTATTACAGATATTACAACAAAAATCAAATATGTAAGACAACAGCGAATATTCTACTCTATTCAATATACATCTTTCACATTCAGTACTAATTATATATCACCTTCGTTCTGTATTAACTCTGTCTCCTGTATTCATGACATTCCTTATCTGAACACACTCTCCCTTCTGTAGATGGCAGTAGTTCTTGGTCTCCGTTGGTATCGGGTTTGAACCGTGAGTTTCACATGCTGAGGGTTCTACACACAGTCCTTCAGACTTATTCCTGGTTTTAAACACACGTTGTATCGAAGATCGAGGGATCTGTACTGGTCATGTCTCGGATGCTTTAGTGCGTCAATGTAGTTCCCTGGCCCCCGTCGGACCCCTTTATTCACTGAGGTTGACCCGAGTTAATCTTGCTCTGGAGGGCGGCAGACTCCTGGGGAGGAGCCGTCTCAAGTCGGAAGGAAAGGCCATCGCGCGCTGTGTTCTTCACGGCCGCCTTACCGAAGCGGCACCGTAAGAGCGCGCGCACATGTCTGAAGATGGACTTGCGAAAAATTATGAAGACCCAGGGGTCCACCACGGGATTAAAGGCAGAGAAACGGAACGCAAAGAGGTCCTGTTCGTCGTTTGCCACGTCGTTGATGGCGTTGACGAAGCCGAGGATCTGTTAAGGAAAATAAAAGGCAGATTAGATTACAAAATGGTAATAATGGTTATCTAATCCCTATTTACTGTCTGTAAATGAGCCGCAACATTGCCATATATGAACTGGAGGAAACACCATATATGGAGTGTGTGAAGTGAGATTCAGCACCTCCCTCATTTGCATAAAGGTCAACACAGACAGGATGGCTGTTGTGATTTACAGTATGTGATCGGTGCCATGCGTGTGCGTATGTGTGTATGTGTGTGTGTGTGTGTGTGTGTGTGTGTGTGTGTGTGTGTGTGTGTGAATGTGTGTATGGTTCATTTGGGCGGTTGTTCAAAGTTTTGAGCTACTTTATAAGCAATTTATAGTCACTTGGTCTTTAAAATAACTACACGGTGGGCCATAAGTATGGATACACTCAAAGGCAAACATTTGAAACCGGGTAACGCCCATGGCGGCCATCTGCAAAGCCGGCATTTTGGAATCAATTTGACTTTTTTTCAATGGGAAGCGGGTCATGTGACACATCAAACACATAAATTGCACAAGAATTAAAGTCTTTGCTGCAGACTTCAATGCAAGAAACCCTACGAGACCACCCATCTCCCATGCCCCAGTTAGCAAACTGCTCGCCAAATTTGGCGATACTGGTTCGGTGCGTTGCACTCGACGTATGTCCCTGGAGTGTGGCGTCAAAATTGAATCCAAAACGCCAGCTTTCCAGATGGCTGCTATGCACGTCACCCGGCCTCGAACGTTTTTTCCCTCCCATGTACTAATATGCTACAAACGGTAAGGTTATCTCCATTGTATCAGAGTGTTTCCATACTTATGGCCCACCCTGTATATGTAGCAATACGTGAAGCGAGATATAGCAAGGTGACTGTAAATAGAAAATAGCTTTATAGACATTTAAAATTAATCAAATGAGGTCCTGGGTGCCACGGTGGCTTGGTGGTTAGCATGTTCGCCTCTTAGCACTGGGGATTCCCGGTTCGAATCCCAAACTGGGCGGAGTCTCCATGTTCTCCTCATGTCTGCATGGGTTTCCTCTTGGTTCTTCCATTTCCACCCACATTACAAAACCATGGATTCAAGATAAATTGACTGCTCTAAATTGCCCCATATAGTCTGTGTGAGTGCGTGTGCGCTCTCCCCTCATAGAGGACTAAGTGGAAGATAATGACTGAATAAAAAAGAGGTCCCCCCTTTTCCCACAGAGCTTTTGTTCGTAGAAAGACTTAATTCGGACCCCTGGCTGCATGAAAAAAAGATGTTTCCTAAAAGCACTTCGAACAGAAAATGTTTTATTATCTTGTTTAAGCAGCATGGTATTTTGCACTACAACTGAGGAAACCTTTACTAGAAAAATACAAAGTACCTCTGTAGGTTGCTCAGGAAATGAGCATCTCTTAAAATCACATGAATGTAAATGTAATGTAAATGCTATGTAAGTGTGTATAGTACATTTCCAGTGCAATACAAGGCGGTTTACAAATAACGTATTAAAATAATTGGACTGGACGTATTAAAATGCATATAATTGAAGAAAGACAATGTTGCATAGCCGAGGAGAAAACTTTAAGGTAAAAAAGATGTAAGAGGTCCTGTGTATATATATATATATATATATGTCTGAGTTTTGCATGTTTTGGAGTTTATGAGGGTTCTGCCTCCGGCAGCTCCGGTTTCCTCCCACAGTCCAAAAACATGCTAGTAGGTACAGGGTGAGACCAATCAGCTGGGATAGGCTCCAACACCCCTCACAGCATTATGGGGGGGGGATCTCAAAAATGTATGACTTTAGGGGCCATATTATAGGGATCTATAGCAATCGGTCAACTGCGCACCACGCAGCTTGATTGAGGAAGTGTGACTTTGCTATTGTGACGACAGGAAAAGTGCATGCACTAATTTTCTTAATTATTTTTGGGTGTAATTTGGACTCATCATGCGATAAATCAATTAGCTTGTCATTTGCTGTTCCCTGAACCAGGTGGCGCTCTGACTTTGGTGGATTGCTATTTCAGAGGTGCAGCTACCTGGACTAAATGCGCTGGTCAATGCGGTTCTCCATTTTACTGTGAATGAAGAACACGCAGTAAAATTACACCAGGGGTTCTCAACTGGTCTCGGTGCAAAACCCACAGTCTCTCATGGTCATGTAGTCATGACCCATTTTTACAGGTTTTGTCATCACAAGCTCATGGTGCACATAAGATGCTCCGCCCTACATGTTTATACATGTATATTAAAAGGGAACACTTTTGTATGTCAGCACTAAGAATTCCTGGTTCAAATCCCAATCTGGGGGAAGTTTTCCTGTTTTCCCGTGTCAGCGTGGGTTTTCTCATCCCACAGTCCAAAAACATGGATTTCAGGTAAATTGAATGCTCTTAATCACCCCGTATAGTGTGTGTTTGTGTGTGTGGGGAGGTGCGAGTGTGTGCCCAGCGATAGATTGGCGTCCTGTCCTGGGTGTATCTGCCCAGCACGCGAGATGTTCTCCTCTGAATGGGCATGGGGAACCCCACCACGACTCTAGTAGTGAAATAAGCACTGTTCAGACTCCTCACACCTGGCTGACATCATGCAGTGCAAATCATCAGTATAATGATATTTTTTTTCAGTAGATTGCCTTGTATTGCTAACAATATCAATATGATGTGTAAAAAGGGTTAAACATGAAAGTAAAAAAAGATGAATCCTGGTAGATCACAATGACATGTACACTGGAAAAAGATCTCAGGCCAGAAAAGTGTGGACACACGACCTAAATAATACCTGATTTGTAACGGAGGATTGAAACAAATATGTAGTGACAAATATGGACCTAATAGAACAGTGGATGTGATAAAGTGGATGTACACACACACACACACACACACACACACACAATGCTGCAGCCACCGTAAGCTCAATATTGCACGTGTTCTCTCTCTTAGACGCATTAAATCTCTGCAGATCATAAAACATCACGGATGAAAATGCTTGAAAGCTGATACTGTTTACATGAGCGAGCATGTCTGCAATTGGCGAGTGTCACTTTGATTGAAAAGCCATAATGAGCAGCAATGCTGTGGCTTGTCCCGGTTTCTCAGCCTGGGGTTGGATATTGCAGTCCGAGGAATTGGCCTCGCAATTTTCTGATGAAAGAACAAACACATTTCTGCTTCGCCAATCGAACCGTTTCAACCAGTGTTGAAACAATTATCTTCGGTAATCGACCTTGAACTACAGATGTGGAGTGTAATAAGTTGGGAGTATTCCTTTAAGACCAGCCCTGGCCGACGTACACGGCCCCAAATGGGCTTTGCCGAGAACTACACCTCCTCATATGGGGCATCGTGGCAGATTACATAAATCTGCTCTAGAGATGGCTGGAGACAATTTGGATCCCAACGAAATAATATCTAATCTTGTTCTGGAAGAGTTCAGAGTGCGGACACCAGCTGACCTCACACACACACACACACACACAGTGCATCTGGTTTTATGGAGCGAGTGGCGTGGATGGAGGGAGTCGTGACTCTGCACTCTCAACCGTAACACCTGTGCATGTGGCTTGTTTTGTTTATGCAAACCAAAACCATTCTGCTCAAGCCGCCGGGACTCGGGTCTGACTGTATGCAAGCTGGCGTTGCGCTCGGCTCGGTCCTAATGCCGATTTAGAAGCAGAGCAGGCGAGAATTAAGGACGAGACACTAACACCTTCGATTCACAGCAGTGTGTAATGGAAAACCGCATCACACACTGTAAAGTAACACAATAATAATACCACTAATCACCAAAAGCGGTCATGCAGAGTGCACGTCATGTCCCAACATGCTGGCTCAGGGACTTTAGTTCAGAATATAAAAGATGGAGTGTCGTAGAGATCACGCCTACTTTATGCTCTACACCAGAGGTAGTTCTTTAAAACATTGTCCTATTTACTTTGGGTTTTATTTGAACCCAACCTGCAATTGTACCTGAATGTTCTTAGACACTATGCCTTGTTGGGTCAGCTGGTGTTCTTCAGAGCTTTCTAGGACGCATGTCATCTATCATTACCATACCTTGAGAACTACACTATATGAGGACATGTAAAGAACACGGATGCTTTATTATAAATATCCCTTATGTAAATAAAAAAGATGCAGCCGTGATGTTTTTCACCTGTGGATGCACCTTAAATACAGTACCAGTTGAAAGTTCCACTTATTATCCATGTGATCACTTTCACTTACCGTAAAGATGGACTTTGTAGTTCTACAATTGCAGATTGTTTGTGGACTACAGTGCATACTGTGTACGTCCCCTTTACTCTGTTCTAATGGTCAGGACCCCAATAGTACCACCACAGAGCAGGTATTATTTGGTCGGTGCAGTATTCCTATCCCAGCACTGCTGCACTCAAACCCCATCAGTATCACTGCAGAACTGACAATAAACAATCCACCACCCAAATTATACCTTTTCCGTGATGGTACTGACCCAACAGGGGACTGACGAAACAAAACAGCTGGACTACGGCCTGTAATTGTAAAACTACAAAGTCCATCTATATGTAAAGTGGAGGAAGTAGACGATAGAGCAACGAGGGGGCGTGTCCAGACGTTTGACTGGTAGAGTAGATGGTGGTAAACGCCTTCCTCCTGCACATATTTATTACAGTGCATGGCTTTTGTTTGCAAATCCTGCGCCGACTGCATTTTGCACGTAGCACTGACACATCGCTGTCTACCAGCAGTAGAGGTCAGTGAGTCTCACCGGGATGTGTGTGGGGGTCACATCTGCAAGGTATCATGTAATGCTTTGCATGGTATATGAGACGTATACCTGCCCTGTGCTATTGTATATTGATCATGTAATGCTTATTGTAATAAACTTTTCAAACTATTATTTCTCTCTTGTGGTTTTACATAGAAGTTCATCCGTTTCACAGCCATCCACATCCCTCCCCCCCATTTGGAAAAATGGATTTCCCCGCCCTGATTTCACTAAAACTATATTATAATAAACCTGTACGAAGGAGGACTGTTGTTTATGTAGCCTGTACTCACAGTATCACAATAAGGCGAAATCCCCAAAGTATTACAATTGGCAGGAAATCTGTATTATCATTGCGATTCAAAGTCTCCCGCGACCTCCATCAAACAGCATCTGCATGGCAACAGAATATTTGAAAGGCTTCTTAAGAAGAGCGCCGATTACTGTCATCCCAACCACAAACGAAAGCATCTGGAGTTCACTGAAATCCACTGGGAGTCTATGGCCTGTACAAACAAAGAACTCGGCTTCTTGGCGACGCATGATGGATTTGAAGGAAAACAGATGGAAACACTAACGACCCATGCCCACTGTTAAGTATAGTAGAGGGTCTGTGATGAGAACCTTGTTGGAACGCATAGAATTTAAATCTGTCTCCGACTAGAGACCAAAAGTAGACCTTTGTTGGATCATCGAGAGGATTGATGTCTGCCAAATACAAACGCAAGCTGCCATGATGGTCTCGGTACCCTGATCTATACTCTATAGGAAACCTGTGGGGGGAGTTACAGAGGAGATGACGTGTTCTAGTATAGGATTAAACACTATACGCCAAAAATGATGGAGGGACCTGTGTTTGATTTGGTATCTATTTACCCGACTATGACACGCATCATTACTGATACACTGACACTGGATGCGCAATATGTTCATTTGTTTGTGTTTGTGTTCCATCCACACGATTGGCTATGAAACCGCTAATGTCATCTCAAACCAACAATACAGTACCAGTCAAAAGTTTGAACACGCCCCTTTCTTGATCCATTATCTATTCCCTCCACTTACCATATGGATGGACATTGTAGTTTTACAATGACAGACTGTAGTCCATCTGTTTTCTCGGTTTTGTTAGCCCCCTGTTGGGACACTGCTGGGATAGGACTAATGCTCCAACCAAATAATACCTGCTCTGTGGTGGTACTATTGGGGTCCTGACCGCTAGAACAGAGTAAAGATGGACTACAAATTGGAATTGTAGAACTACAAAGTCCATCTTTATGGTAAATGAAACTGAAAACATGGAAAATAACTGTGACTGCCTTTTAAATCTTTGGGTTGCTGCACTGTTCATTATACACCACTATGGGGTTGTGATGTCATTTTGTAACACACCGACCAAATAATACTCGCTCTGTGGTGGTACTATTGGGGTCCTGACCATTGGAGCAGAGTAAAGGGGACGTACACAGTATGTACTGTAGTCCACAAACAGATGTACTACAGTCTGGAATTGAAGAACTACAAAGTCCATCTGCTTTGGAAGTAGAAATGGGGACTAAAAATGTACAATAACTGGAGCAAAAAGGAGGCGTGTCCAAATCTTTGATTGGTATCGTCTCTCTAAAGATCAATGGACTTTACCGGACAGTCAGTTACAGGAAATCTCATAAGCTCCATAAGTGGTATTAATGGTGGTGTCAGTGAGGTGTCACACACTTCGGCTGAAGTTCTGCCCTTTGTCATGTCAGCAGGCAGTGGGCTGTTGGAATTGTGAAAGTAACTGGTACCATCTTATGTATGCCACTGCAAAGAGCAGCGTTCATCACCATCTTACGTTGTCAAAACAACTGGAGCAAACACGCCCCACCGCATTCCCGTGCCATTCCAGCACGCCTCATATGGTGCTTGGGCAGAGGCTTTATCCTTTGGTGGGACACTAATCAAGTACAGACATGACTGTTTGGGCACCCAACTTTCAGGCTCTATTTAAATAAGCACTTATTGATGCATTCAGTCGGAGCAACTCACAAAATCTGTCTGAGGCCTTCACAATTGAACAGGAAACCACAAGTCTGTAAACACATGCTTTAACAATACGGCTATGCATTTGCAAGGATACACAAACCGTACCCTTCAATTGTATATGAAGGGACTCTGTCAGACCTGCCTGTCAGAGGTTTGCTCCACTTATTTTCCATGTTATCAGTTCCACTAACTGTGAAGATGGACTTTGTAGTTTCACAATTACATTCTGTAGTCAATCTGTTAGTGGACTACACTACATGGATAGATAGTATACTTTATTGATCCCGGAGGAAATTGAGCCTCCAGTAGCATGCACATTTTAAAAGAGAAAAACAGATATATAAATATTCTATAAACATGTGTTCAAAAGTGTACAGTAGTGTACGTGTGTGTGTACATCTGTAAAGTGATCATTGTGCAGAAATGCAGTTATAAAATCCTATTTATATGACCCTCCAAGCCCACTGAGAGAATTAAAGAGCCTGATGCCCGTCTGTAGAGCAGCTTAGTGACAGAAGCCTGTCAGTGGAACTGCTTCTTTGGTCCGTAATGATGGTGTGCAGATGGTGTGCACTAACACAAACTACTGCGTTAAGTCTCCTTTACTCTGTTCTAATAGTCAGGACCCCAACAGCAGTGTCACTGAGGTATTTAAATGAAACTACAGCAGCACTGACAATCAGTGTCAATGCAGAATTGACAATAAACAATCCACCACCCAAATTAGACCTGCTCTGTGAAGGTCCAGAGAGCCAACAGGGGACTAACAAAACAAAGAAAACAGATGAACTACAAAGTCTATCCATATGGTGAATTAAGGAAATAGAAAATAGAGCAAGAAAGGGGCGTGTCCAAACATCTGACTGGTACCGTATGTAATTTGTGTTTACGATGAGGATCTGAGAGGATGACTCATGACTCATGTGGGCTCTAAACTAAGTTTGTAAGTTCTACATGGTTACAAAGGAAGAGAAATTTCTTTCACACCTGCTGATTTAGAAAGAAAAAGTTGAGTGAAGTTCTCTGAGAACTTCACTCATGAAGGGTCTTAACCAAATAAAAAAAAATAAAAACAATTTGTTTGACCAAAAAAGAAAGTTTTTTTGGGTATTATCAAGTTCCTACATTAATTAACATCAAAGATTTAGGTTTGGGTTTTAGATCAGCCATTAAATAATAATAATAATAATAATAATAATAATAATAATAATAATACATTTTAATGACACATTTTAAAAAATTAACCAAAAAAAAACCAATGAATCTTTAGGACAGCAATCAGAAACCCTTAAAGAGTTCATCGAAAGAGTTCGGTCCTCATAGTCGCGCTAATCAGCAGCCGAGAGACGTATAGACATCGCATGGTTAGCCGGCTTGATGAACCGTAAAATGAAGAGCTCTAAAACACAAAGCAATAATCAGGCCACTAAGTACATTCCTCACCACATTCTGGGAAGTTCCAGCGAAATCAGCGATGCGGCAATCAGCCACCGGCATCGAAGTGACAAATCACTGCACACTCATTTTCATTCATCGACTATTTTCAGGAAACAAAATTATCATAATGAATTGCAAACAAACAGGAGTGAAGCCATTAGGACGAGTGGCAAAGAGCACCTAATCTCTGCTTGCAGTCATTTCCGATTGGTCCTGATGTACCTGTGACACACACACACACACATGTGATTTCAGACCTTTCCTATTACAGCAATGATGAGACTATCCACTGCCTAAGAGATAGCGATGCACATCTGCATTACTGAGCTTGATGCTACTGTATACGAACATCAGTGCACTGCCAACAAAAAAGGCAAATTCCTTCTGGAAAGCTTATATCTTGCAGTTGAAGTAGGAATTTTTTGGGAATTCCTCAGGAGGAGCTGGGATGTGTATCCAGAGATTGAAATTTCTGGGTCGATCTTCCCAAGCTGTTGCCACCACGAATCTCAGCAGGAAAACAGAAGCTAAGCTAATGCACTATACTTGGCTGAAAAGACTAGTGAGTAATGAAGCAACTGACATCAAGAGCACCAAGTACCAAGCAACCGATGAGTACCAGGGTGAAATTTTGGTGTCAAAATACGCCAAGTATCCAATTTGCCAAATCAGGGTACCAAGCAATGACCATCTCTATATACATGTACCGATGCTATACAATTGACTTGGGTAATCACACAAAACTCCTTGATGTAGGGCTCATTTTTTATCTTCTTCTACATCCCCTGTCACCAGGGGTCGCACAAGTTCAAAATCCACCACTGCCAAGCTGCCTCCAATGGGCACTGGCACCTCCAAGGCTTCTAGAACTCACCTGAAGACACCACAAACTTACCCAAGGCATGGCCTTGGAACTGGACAGAGCTACAGGAAACACATTTAACTTGAGCAAGACTTTATCCAGAGGTACAGGAGACAACTTCAAATTGCTCAAGTCTTAGCCGAGAGGTACAGGAGAGACCTTCAACTGGCAAAGACTTGGCCGAGAGACTCGGCAAAAACTAGTCACTCACTCATTTGGTGTAAAAATATAGCATTAGTTACCGACCAGATGAAGCACCCGACAAAGTCGTATATCCTAATGGGGCTGGTTTCAACCTGGCAAACGGCATGGGGGAATATTTTCAGGACATGAAGGTTCTGGGATGGTGCATGGACCCAGAGCCTTAATTATTGAGCCACCCCTGAAATTTTAGCCCAGTAGTAGGGCAACATCACTAGGTGTGTATGCAGCTATTTCAGAGCCATACAACACACAGCGTTTCCTCTCGTTCCCACATACACTCTACAGGGATCTCAGGCGTCCCAGATGGTTGTCGTGGATGCAGAATGTGAGGACATGACAGCAAATACCTGCAGAGGCTATTCCAGGAAAGATTCATTCCAAGCCGCATTGCAACGGAAGAGTTCCCTTTTGATCTGGATGAGAATCTGTAGCCCGGAAGACAGGGACGTCAGGAGGAGTATAAATGATCCACTGTAATTCTCCATGCAGGGCTGCATGTACAGTTTTGCCTAAGGGGTGTTTTCTATGTTCACATTTTTGTTTTATTTTCCCCTCAGGGTACGAAGCGTTGGTATGAATGTGACCTCGAGTCGTGGGTAGGTTTTACTTTTAAATCTGATTTTTTTATACCAATAATACAAGAGTTTCTAAATTCGACTCTTCACGGGCTAGCCAGTGCCCACCTGGAAACTCTGGCACAAGGGCAGTAACAACCATAGCCACGGTGCCACGCCATCGTAGTTCACACACATACACACACCCACACACAAATTCACACACTAGGGGGCCACTTCAGAGACACAGTTCAACTAGCATGCATGCCGTTGGAACGCAGTAGGAAACCGGAGCACATGGAGAAAGTCCGCACAAGCACATAGAGATTTTCGTAATGGTCGTCCCACCC
>JAOUQT010019758.1:0-11840 GCA_025769995.1 Xyliphius kryptos | reverse complement strand
GGAGCTAGAAGGCGGGGCTAAGAGAGCGGGTGACATGAGGTGAAACAGGAGGAGAGACAGACACAGGATTTCTCACACATTCCACATAATTCCACATAATTTAATTTCTACTTATTTCACCCGCTGTATCTGTTTTAATAAATACCCGGCTATGTGTGAACTAGGCCTAAATTTTACCTCTCACAGTTGTCACAGCATCATCCCCTATAGTTTATTCAGGAAATTCACGTCTATTATATTTATGTAAAAAAGTGGACAGTCTTTGAGTTTTCACACATAAGTGTGTTGGACAGTTTATATTCTGCTTTATCCTTTTTTGTTACAGAGCCCTAATGAAAAGGAGTGAATTTGAAACCTCCAGAAATAAGATGGAGAGCATATTTCAGGTGTGTTTGTGTGATTGTGTAGATGTTCTGATGTGATTATAAGATTCTTGTGTTCAATCATGTTTTTTTTTTTTTTTAAGTAAAGTACAGATTGCAGCTTTGCACAATTGCTTAAATCTGGTTTTGTCCAAAATGAATTCTACAATTTAATGGCATTAAACCTTTTTTTTTTAACATTTTGTTTTTTTCCGGTTTATGACTGGATTTATAAGCGAAAATTATGGCTGCAGAATTTAGTTATAATTTTTAAAACATGCTATTTTTGGTGTTATCTCCCTGCTTTCCAATATACTTAGTCCATCTGGCTACAATATTTTGTTTTCAAATACAATGAAATGTTTTGGGCTGAATACATGAATACAGCTGTCTGCACCTCTTCATCCACATCCGACTTCCGCACTTGTGCAAACTTCCTTATACATTCATACTTGCATCTTAGAAACAAAACTTTTCATACTGCGCACATTTCATTCTTTCATACTAAGTCTTTAATGAATATAAGCACCAGACCCTCAGACCAAAAAGGCTGATGCTTACGTTTATTTACATCACAGTCACAAATAAACTATGACAACACCTTCAAACCTCCACACAGTGACTGGAACCTTGTACAGAATCCAGAATAAACTGATACTGGATATACAGAGTTTTTGATATACATTTCTTTAGTACCTTATTATTTAATGATGACGATGACATTTTTAAGTTATATGGTCATTTTATCATCACTGCTGCTCCCTGATTTAATGTTATTTGACTGACAGCTTTAAGTTTGTAGAAGAGGCTTTCATTTAGCTTGTTAGATTTCGAGTTAAACAGTTCATCCGTACCATATATTTTGGCATTGGCCTACTTTTTCTTTAAGCAGAAAACAATGATGCTCTGCTTATTTTTACCTCTTTTAATAACTTTGTGCTCTGTAACCTTTGGTTATATATGGAATCGGTTTGACGTTCACTTGGTGTAGATCTTTAGTCCTGCCATCAGGTGGCTAGGGAGTTAAATTGGTTAAAAAGGGGGGAGGGGGAGTTGGGGGAAGAAGAAGGTGGACAGGACATTTACATTTAGCAGACGCTTTTATCCAAAGCGACTTACAAGTATCCCAAATTGGTTGGGATCAGAAAACTGGGTTGGTTCAGCACCCAGGAGCAATGAGGGTTAAGGGTCTTGCTCAAGGACCCACGTTGGTAACTTCAGTGGACCTGGGATTTGAACCCACAACCCTTAGATTGATAGTCCAATGCCCTAACCACTTTGCCACCTCTCCCCCCTATAAAAAGAGCACTGCTTGGACATTAACACATCCCTGTTCTTATACAGTAGATGTAAAGATATGGGCTCTGATTCTCCCCTCTTTTCATGTAAAACAAACACAGAAAGCTGGCACGAAGGCACTCATAGCAAAATTGACCTTATCAGATCTGAGGCTCGAGCTGTACAGAGAAGAGCTAAAGATTAGTACACACGGTATTTCTTATACAAACGCTTACTTTACTGGTTCATAATTAGAACATATCACCTGTATGTACAGCTGGAGTTCATTTAAACATTGATAAACAATGTTACCCACTGTATAATATTTGTGGACAAAGTTGTGTAGCATAAACAGTAACACAAAAAGGTGGAATACCGTGTGTTTCAAGTCACAAGTCCGAAATGCAATAGACAGACAATGACAAAGAAATGAGAGAGAAAGGAAAAAATGAAAAAGAAAACGTTTGGACTAGAATTTGTTTAACGAGAAAGCCGCAAAGTTTTCACTCTGCCTTGCTTTCTGCGATTTGCTAAGACTGTAGCTTCAGCCCACCCAAGAAGCAGCAGCAGCAGCCCATGGGCATAAATCTGAGAGCCTGACTCAGTGAATTTAATCTACAGCTCTCTCTCTCTCTCTCTCTTTCTGCAGCACACACTCACTCACTTTCTCGGACACACTCTTAAGTTCTCTCTCATCTCCCATCTCCCCTCTTCTTTTTCATTTAGTTCTTACTCCTTTTCTCGTTGTGTTTTCCATCTATCCAACCCACAACCAAACAAAACTCTTTCCCAACACTTGCGAAAAGTGTCTGCGCTGTGATTTTTACTGTGATGGCCCCAGAGGCAGATACATAAAAATACATGTCATAAGAGCAAATTAAGTTATGGGTGAGCAATATTAAACCTGAACTTCTTGTGCATGTCTATGAGTAAATTCTTTTGTCTGTTTTTGTCTGTTTTCTTTAATGAAGTAAACTTGTATAAACAGAACCACACACCTTTACACAGAGTTTCAGTCAGGCCCATTTCTTTAGGGTTACAATGACCTTTTCACCAAGCTTTTACTGTACTGCTTTTAATCTGGTTGAAAATAAACTCGCTGGTAAACACTTCAGATCCCTGTATTGTTTTAAGCAGATCACCTAATTAAGTGGTTTCTCTGGTGTATCTAATTTGTCAAAGGCTGAAAATCCAAGTGAGAAGAAAAGAAACATCAGAGACATGTAATTATACTGATGACAGCAAAAGAATCCACAGTCGCTGTGGCAACCGGGGCGAATAATAAACATCACTCCCCTTCTTTTCTCAACGAGGTGGACATTAGGGAGTCATCATGATCCACATGTACACACACAAGAGCACAGATTGCAAGTGGGATTATTTCCCATTTTTGCTGTATACAAATTGATTTAAAGTTTCATTTAACAGACAAACAGACAAAGAAACGATTTACTGTGTTTTTAAGGACAAACATAGCTCTGCTTGTTCAATATAAATACATTTTAGAAACTGATGCTTGTAACACCCTCAAAACATTAGGACCCAGGCAAAAAAGTTTATAGTAAGACTGTTCTGGAAGTTTCCACGATTAGCAGTTTAACTGGTAACAGCTGAGTTCGTTAACATTTAATTTTAAAGAAGCATCCATCAGGTTTTACTTTTGCAAACGAAGATGGGTCATGGTTTACAACTTTGTATCCAACTCTCATGGGAGAATTGTCAGTTAGTTAAAAACAATGTTTGCAAACTAGTTAGAAAGCGTAGTATTAAAACCGAGTGGCACAGTGGCATAGTGTGTAGCATGTCCATATCGCAGTAATCTGGATTCATGTTTAAATTCTGATCCATAAACTTTATGGAAGCACTTCTGTAAGTCTCTCTGGATAAAAGCGTCTGCTAAATGTTGCAAATGTAAATGTAAACTGGATGGAATTTCCACATGCTCACCGTTTTTACATGGGTTTCCTCTGGATTCTCCGGTTTCCTCCCACAGTTCAAAAACATGGATAAATTTTTTTACTGCTCTAAATTGCCCCATATAGTCTGTGTAAGTAAGTAAGTGAGTGAGTGTGTGTGTGTGTGTGTGTGTGTGTGTGTGTGTGTGTGTGTGTGTGTGTGTGATAGTGACAGATTGGCGCACTGTCCTTGGTGTATCTGCCCAGCACCCGAAACGTTCTCCCCTGGATTATCATGGGGAACCCCCGCGACCCTAGTAGAGGATATACCAGAAATGAATGAATGAATAAATGAATGGGGTGTTAGCTTTGTGGTTAGAGTGTTGGGATCGCAATCTGAAGGTGGTACGTGCAAATACCAGGTCCACTGAAGCTACCAATGTGGATCATTGAGCAAGACCCTTAACCCCTATAGCTTCACAGGTGCTGTGTGGCCACCCCATGTGTTCTGACCAAACCAAGTTGGATAAAAGCATCTGCTAAATGACCAAATGTAAATGTGATTATAAAAAAATACATTTTGTTGTCTCATTTGTATGTTGTTTAGGATAAAAGCATCTGCTAAACGACTTAATGTAAATGTGAATGTGGACTGGCTGCTCTAAATTGCCTTTATCTAAAACTGAACATATGAAGTGTGTATGATTGTGTGCTAAGCGATAGATTGGTGCCCTGTCCTGGATTTATCTGCGCAGTGCCCAAAATGGCCTCCCCTGGATGGGCATGGGTTACCCACCATGCAAACCAAGTCCCTAAACTGATGGTATTGAGATTATGTGAGAATTTAAACAAATGCTGAATATGCATAATTATAAGCCCCAATGCTGTACATGGCCTGATACCATTACGCAACTGTAAAAGACCAAGACACATGGGCTTTGAAGTAAAATCTCAAAAAGTTACTCAACACAGTTAGTATTAGTTAATAAAACATGAAATACATTATTTAAGGTGAAGGTCAATGTCAACTGTGCAGCCATTAATATCTGTATGTATTTACTAAACATATTAGGCTTATGCATATACTTGATTTGGGGCGACATGGTGGCTTGGTGATTAGCGCGCCTCTCAGCTCTGGAGCTCACCCATTCGAATCTCAATCTGGGTGGAGTTTCCATGTTCTCCCCGTGTCCACATGTGTTTCCTGTGGGTTTTCTGGTTACCTCCCACAATCCAAAACAATGAATTTAACATAAATTGACTGCTCTAAATTCACCCATATTGTCTGATCATGTGTATGTGTGTGTGTAAGTGTGTGCCCAGCGATAGATTGGCTTCTTGTCCTGGGTACATTATGCCCAACCCCCGAAATGTTCTTCTCTGGATGGACAAGGGAAACCCCCAAGGTGCTGGATTTTATACACCAAAAACAAAAAGATTACATTTCCATCAGAATAAATACAGAAGATAAGTTGCAGGAAAAATCAGAGTCAGGTGTTTTCCATCAGTGGTATGATAATAACAATGGGAGCTTTATTTTATGAGCAGAGCAATATCAAAATCAGATCTTCACAACCTGTTTGTGGAAATAAATAATGGCAAAGAGATTTCTGGTGCTCATTAGTCTAGAAAGTGGCTGAACTAAACAATTCCACAGTCAGATAGATAAACATATTGAATAATGGCAAAGGAATAGTGTCCTGACATTTTTTCTTTGGAATTTAATTGTACGGATTAGAATTCTATGTTGCATTATTGGTCCAGATGTCAAAAAAAATGGCCCAACCATGCTACACCAACAATGTGTTTTGCAGCTGGAACAAGGTTTTATGTTTTAATGCAATGTTTTTATTTCTCGTTTATTCCAAATCTATATTGGTCTCATCTGTCCACAAAAGAACTTCCTGGCGTGTCCAAGTGATTGTTAGATGCAGAGGGGCAGAAATGTTCTTTTTGGCTTTCTCTCTGCCACCTTATCATGATTATTCATTTTTCTCCTGATGATCATTTGTGAACATAACATTAGCCAGTTTGAAAAAGTTAGTTAATAACACTGTGTTATTCTGTGACCTCAAAAACTATTACACAAGGCATAATATTTGTTGCTCAATCACTTCTGGGCAGTTATAATGTTCTGACTGTGGATTAATGGAGTCCAAACTGTTTGCTGGCGGTTTTGGAACCTTTTCCTGCCTCTTGAGCATAAACAGCAAAATCAGAAATCACCACTGTGATGTAAAGATTTTAAATAGAAGACTTTAGTGAATCTATTTTTTTGAATAAAACAGAGCATCTGCACCTGATTGATATTCCTTTCAATAACGTCACCTAAATCCAATTTCCCCCTCAAATTATATGCTAATTGCAAAGCCTTATATACATTTTCCACCTTATTTTCCTTATTGAATTTAATCCATTGATTATCTTCCACTTAATCCTATACTTGGGTTGCAGGAGGGGGTTTCCCTTGCCCATCCTGGGGATAATGTTTTGGATGCTGGGCAGATACACCTAGAACAGGGTGCCAATCCATCACTGGGCACACACTCATTCACTTACACACACTATATAGGGGCAATTTAGAGCAGCCGATTGAAACCTACCCAGAGACAAGGAAAAAATGTAATACTCCATCAAGATCAGGATTTGAACCTGGTGGAGCATGTTCACCTCTCAGCACTGGAAATCCAGGTTCAAATCCCAATCTGGGTGGAGTTTACGTGTTCTCCCTGTGTCCGCGTGGGTTTTCTCCGGATTCTCCCATTTCCTCCAACAGTCCAAAAACATGGATTTTAGGTAAACCGGCTGCTCTAAATTGTCCCCATAGTCTTGTGTGTCCCAAGCCTCGTAGAGGTGAGGGTTGTGTCAGAAAGGGCATCTGGCATAAAACACTTTGCCTAGTCAATATGCAAGTTTATCACTGTGGCGACCCCTAAAATAAAAAAGGAAAAAAGCCGAAAGAAGAAAAAGAAGATTACATTAAACAAAATGAAACATAATAACAGAATTTGGCTTGTGTTATTGTAAATATCCAATATGTGTTTAAATCCATATTGCTAATGGCCCCAACACGTGTGTTGTGTTTAAAACATTTCTTTTATGTTTAATATTGGCATGGAATTTCACATAATTGCCTCCAGACCACAGATGACTGGTATCATTCATTATTTGCTGACATGCACACAGGTGCACAATAGAATACCACAGACATATGAACCTTTCCACAAGAAACAATGAAACTTTAGAGAGACTAGATGTCAGTGCAACAATGCCCCACTTCTGTGTGTGTCCAATGGATGTTTGTGTACACTCCAGCCAAATGAGCATTCTACTTAATAGCCAATTCTCTGGGTTTAACTCAATTAGCCAACTGTTTCAACATGCAACACAAAACTAATTCAATGTGCACTTCAATCAAAGAGGCTACTCTTCTTTCCTCATCTCCTTTAGAAGATATAGTTTCAATCCAAACTCTTCAACACATGCTCTGCAAATCTAGAGAGAAAGAGAATAAAAAAGGGCTACATGCTCAATTTTAGATCTTGCACCTGGATCTTATTAACTACAGTATTATAACTAATATCTGCCACATGGTTTATCATGTGGATTAGCAATATGAAGCAGAGCAGTGAGTCAAAACTAATCAGTAGCTTCATCGAATATTAAATAAAAGAAATATACATGTTCAGTTTAGTTTACAGATATCGATATAATCTAAATCATCTTTGGTTTACAGCTATATTTATCAATAGTTAAGCTTTTCATTGTTGGTGCAGTGTATTTTTGGCAGCACCTATTGTCCTGGTTGGTCTAAAGTGTTGATCCCTAGTGAACATCTAATGCCTTTGCCCCTTTGTGTCAAAGCTACAACGTTGAGTACTGTTGAACTCCTCCCCCTATACAATAAGTCCTGCTGGTTCACCAGAGACATTGAGCCAACTTTCAAAAAGCTGCCATATTAAGGCGCATACCTGAAAGCCTGGTTTCTTCTATAATGATGTAATTGAATCCTCACCACAGCAGTGAATTTTAATAATACGTTTAATTTGATTACAGAAAATGTCTGAGAAAGTCATCAGGCTAGAACACTATAAGGACGTGAATAACTTAAACAGGTGTAAAGAAATTTAAAAAAGCTCTAAAAAGCTAGCAAGAAAAAAGAATCCCTTCTTTTAATTTGCCTTTAAATGCAAAAATACAGCACAGTTTGGAAAAGAAGGGAAAAAAACAAATGGCTTGTTGGTGAAAGAGCCATAAAGAAAGACTGAAAGAGGGAACATTTAGTTAAAGTCTTTTGCTGTAACTCTTTTTGCCTGTCCCTCTCTCGCACTCACTGGCTGGTGCACGGATGGACAGCTGCTATTAAACTCTGATTGTTTCAGGTTCACAGGGTGTGAAAGGGGCTGATTGGGGGCTTCGTTCCCTATGAGGGTGGTCTCGACACTGGGGGAGGAGTGAAGGGGTGAGGTGAAGTTAGGGCTCACGTGACAACTGCATCTTGCTGCGCGGCCTGAAAAAGAAATCCAGTGTGGAAAAAACATGCCACTTGTTGCCGCCTGCCTGCTTAGTGACACATACTATCACCTTAAAGAGGCAGAAAGGGGCATCCCACCCACAAACGTTAATAATTTTTCTCTTTTCTTACTTTTAATATAAAAAAAAAACACAGATAAAGGAAAAGAATAATCCTAAAACTGGCTTTTAAAACACCATAATCTAAATGACTGCATTAATAAGTACGAACAGGGCTGGACATTAAACATCTGCAAAAATTATTTAGTGTCAGGGTTATCTAACCTGCTGGTAGAAATGTGTTATTACAAGTAACTCAAAACAGAGAAATCCCAGACAAGGTTGTGCAGGACCACAAACTCCTTTAAATGTGCTTCATTCTTGAGCACTTGGACCGTTTAGCATTGGTGGTCACTTTTGTCAATACGAAGTAGTGTAGTAACAATCCAGTTTACATTTCTACTGCAAGTTGGCTCAATCTGCAGTACTCCCTGCTGAGCTTGTTTTAGACTTTCTCCTTAACAGATTTAAAGTATACCAGCTCTGCACTTCTTAGGTTTAACATAAACCCTAAAGATGACAGAGCTTGTGAAGAGGAATGCCAAACATGCTGTGCGTGCTAAGTCATGCGATGCCGCAGAACGGCACACCAGACTACACCATACAAATAAAAACATTTTAGGTAAAACACTCTCATGCTATTGTTATAAACAAAGCCACATGGGCTTGAGAATACTTTAGTAACCACTCAGATAATCATTAGTAATAGCTGCAAAAGCCAACATCTGTCATGGTATAAAATGCATTAATGCCAGAAGCATGCGCCACCTGCATATTTGCGAAAGTACTACTGACCTGTATTTTTCTAGAAAATCAATGCTTATTTTAGCATGACAACACCAAACCAAGTTCTGATATAATCTGTAAAGACACAACTTGTGTAAGCTTGGTTGTCCTGTCTACAGACCGGTCTCTAATGCAGAGTCTTTGGCTAATCTTAAAGAGCAAAATCAAATACAGGCACAGAACATGTTAATTCATGTTTCAAGCAAGAATGGAAAAAACATCCACACAGAAATTAGTATTCTCGTATGCAAACAACTATTACTATTACTAATAAACTTACAATAGGTTAAACACCATATTTTCATTGCTAGTTTAGTAAGGTTTAAGAGGATCAGATATTTTTATTGGTGTTTTTGTATTTATGTATGATTTCTGACATGGGAAAAAAAATACATGGATAAATTAGTAATTTACAAAATAAATGTTCGTAGTTTTAACTAATGGAATCACCAAAGTTTTCATTTTAAGATTGTCAATTGCTCATTTTATTTTAATTGGTCATACACTGCAGTCAGCTGACACCATTTAAAACAAATGTGCCATCATTGGATGTAAACAATTGCTAAAACCTTAAATAGTGGGAAAGCTGCATTAGCTAAAAAAAGAACTAGCCCAGTTTAGGGATAGTGAGTTCACCTCATGCACAATACTGAAAACCAAACACAATTCGGACTGTGTGTCTTCATTTAAACCTTTACTGAGTTGACTCTTGCTTTTCATACAAAGGCAAAAATCTACATTATGAATTATATACAGATAAGAGTTCTGAGCTACACATACTGATCCCAGATCTCACCTTTGTGAGATCTCATATTTGTGTTTCGGAAGTTCCGACCTGTCTGACAGTATCCATATCTCATATTGTCCCTTGTCTCTACCTTGAACTTATCGTCTAATTCTGTCTTGTACATGTTACAGCACACAAGATAACTGTGGTAATGAGTGTTCATCAAATCCGGTGGTAAGATCTGTAAAGACTTGAACATTCATCAGCTGTTCTCTCAATCACTTGAGCTGCCCAAATAAATGAAGCATTATCGTTATCAGGATATAAAGATATACGTTTTTGTAATAAACATGTTGACATTTATATTAATTATTGTAATATTGTGTTCTAAAATACATGCTATCGAAGTTCAGATAAATATTCTTAATGTAGGCAGGGCATTGCTGCATTCTCAACTTAAATGCATGTTTTCGATTTGCTTTGTGCTGTTTTTCCAAATGAATGAAGTTATTTGGCATAGTTTGACAAGTTGACTGAGAATAAATTAGATTTGGGGAGAGACTAATAGCTCAGTGGTTTGAACTATCAGAAGGTTGCGGGTTTAAATCCGAGGTCCACTGAAATTGCCAATGTGGATCCTTGAGCATGCCTCTTAACCCTTATTGCTCCAAGGAGACTGTATTAACCCTGTATTCTGATCCCAACCAACTTGTATGTCGCTTTGAATAAAATGTCTGCTAAATGACCAAATTTCATTTGCATAAAGTGATAACGTGCTTGTGGCCTTCATTTTGTTCATCATGGCAAACATTTTAGCCCACTGGTTCATGTTCACTGTTTAAAGCTGCAGCTTGAGAAACACTTGTTCGATATGTGAGATGCAATTGATTTTTTTTGAGTGCCTAACACTGTAAGCAGCATACAAAGCTTTCTGCCAGCCATGATTTTCTAGTTATTTTCCATATAGATATAGACAGGTTCAATTATACCTAAAGATGACCAGGAACAACAAACTTGTGGTTGCTCAATGACGACTAAGCCAGTCACAAAACAGATAGCATCTGTGGCTTCGGTCTACGTGGTAGGAGCTGATTCTGATGTGGTCTGGCCCCGCTTAGTGCAGGGTCCGAAATGAATGCGGCTCGGAGAAGCTTGCCACAGTTCAACTATTAATGAAAATGCAAATTTCCTTTACACTGATGGCTTCCAAGACACACAAGTTAAATGTAATAGCTCTCATTAAAAAAGGTTCATTCTGTTCTGATCCCAACACAATATGTTTGGACATGCCACTGTAAAACCACAGCATAACGTTGCCCAAAGTAAAATGCGGAAAAATGTTCTGTCAATGTTTGGACTACAGTTTGCCATCTGATATTTATATGTTGCTTGTTCTAACCATTTAGCTTTATGTCTTATACCTACAGCTGAAAGGCTGTATGCAGACTGTGATAGGTAGGTACATTTAATCAACATTTAACCAAAATACAGAAGCAAAATCAAACACAAACCCTTACTATTACCTCACAATGCAGAATGTTTCACTATAGATATTTGGACATTCTATATAAAAGGGAGTAAAATCGGTTGTTCGAAAAACCCACCAAATCAGCATAAAACAAACTTTTAACACTTTTTTCTCAAAACAAAAATCAAAATTTCAGTACATCTTTTACATAAACTTATTTCTATAATTTTATGTAGTTTGAATGTTAGTGGTACATAATGGCGTAAACTATTTTGCAGTGCAGAGGGTGTTTCCCAGCATTTTGGCAGGTAACTGCTGGGATGCTTCACTACCCCCTGCAACCCATGAGGATAAATCAATATTTGGACAGTGCAATTTTCAAAGTGAACTGAATACAGCTGTTTAAAACTCAGGAATTCATTAAATAAAACTTTTTTTTACATTAGGATGAAAATATCAATCCATCCATTATCTTCCACTTAATCCTTTACTTGGTCACAGGGCGTTCATCATGCCAATCCAGGGGAGAACGTTTTGGCTGCTAAGCAGATACACCCAGGACAGGGGGCTATCCATCACTGGGCACACACTCACTCACTTACACACCCTAGGGCAGGGTAGTAATATTTTTTTATATTACATTTATATTTGGTTATTTAGCAGAAGCTTCTATCCAAAGCGACTTCCAAAATTCCCAACTTCATTGGGGTCAGAACGCAGGGTTGATACAGCACCCCTGGAGCAATGAGGGT
>JAOUQT010019747.1:0-11840 GCA_025769995.1 Xyliphius kryptos | reverse complement strand
TACCCAGCGATGGATTGGCGCCCTGTCCTGGGTGTATCTGCCCAGCGCCCGAGACGTTCTCCCCTGGATGGGTATGAGGAACCCCCCGGAAGATAATGAATGAATGAATGAATTATACACCTTTTTCACAGACACTTGCTATATTTTTTTCCCTAAACTACTGATTTGGGGTGTTATCTTATTTGTAAGTCATTTTGGATAAAAGCATTTGCAAAATAACTAAATGTAAATGTATATAATTCAAAAAAAATTTACAAATAAAAAAACTGAAAAGTGTGTGTGCAGTGTGCAGTGTAAAAAGTATTCAGCCCCCCTAGTCAATACTGTGGAACCCCCTTTTGCTGCCATTACAGCTGCAAGTGTTTTAGGTTACCTTGTTCCACATGTTAGCTGTGTTCCCATCATGGCTTCTGGCAAACTGGCCTTTTTATGGTTTTCTTTTAACAATAGCCTTGTGATGGTAGGTTTACAGTTGTGCCATACTCTTTCTATTTCTGTATAATTCAACAGGATGATTTAGCGGGGCTCCGTGAGATGTTCAAAGCTTGGAATTTTTTTTATAGCCTAAGCCTGCTTTAAACATCCCCACAACCTTATTCCTGACCTGTCTGGTGTGTTCTTTGGACTTCATGATGCTGTTTACTACCCAATATTCTCTTTACCAACCTTTGAGGCCATCACCGAGCAGATTTATTTGTACTGAGTTTAGATTACACACAAGTGAACTCTTTTTAGTCATTTGCAGCCATCAGGAAACATCTGAATGCAATTGGTTGCACTCAGAGAAAAGGGGGCTGAATACTTTTGCACACCGCACTTTACAGTTTTTTTATTTGTAGAAAAATTTTTGAATCATGTAGAATTTGATTTTTACTTCAAAATTGTACACCACTTTGTGTTGGTCTTTCACATTAAATTCCAATAAAATATATTTATGTTTGTGGTTGTTATGTAACAAAATATGAAAAAGTCCAAGAGGAATAAATGCTTTAGCAAGCCACTGTAACTATCCGGAAAGTAGATTCAAATATCTAAAATATCTAATTTCAATGAAAGGAATGCTACTCAGTGGTGTAAGGGGGCAGACTGATTTATTAAAAGAATGGCAGTGGGCCCCAGCATCCCTAAACAACCAGACAGCATTGACAGTGTAGGACAATAATAATGCACAGATTATGTATATATTTAAAGGCTCTATCTTACTCTCTACATAAGGCACATCGCGATGCTTATTGCCATCTTACACCCTGCCAACAATCCATTTTCACGTCGTCAACCTGCATACCCTGAATGGCATGGCTGTCTCAAAATGAAGTGTGTTCATGTACATTTCTGCAGTATTTTTATCTTGGCAACGGAACGTACAGGAGCACCGCTGACTGAAAACAATCTAGACAGATGTCAACAGTCAGACTTTCATCCCTTTCTTGGCAGTGAATTATTAACACATAATGTTTAACATGTGTTAATCGCGAGGCGTAATTTACAGCACGATAACTGGCAAGACACATTTACACCCAAAAATTGAAGGATCTCTAAAGATAGCTGAAATAGGGCCCTATGTGTTCCTTTAAATTCTAAATGTGTTAAATTAAAAAAAGTAAAACTGATTCTATCCAGTGGTTAATTAAATTAATTTTGAGTGTTAAGAAGATCATGGCTTTGCTGACCTGTACTCGGAAATGTTAACCTTCACACTGGATGTTAAACTTCAGCTGAATGAGCTCCATGGATCAATGGCTAAAGTGATAAAGCTGCTTTATTAGCCTGACTGTACTATTAAGTATCAGTCTAAAGCACTACCTTCAGTGAAAACGAAGAGAGCCTCTCTTACACTTTTACTGAGGCCCTGTTTTTCAAAAACTGACAAAATGCCATTGGTGTTTTAAAAAAGCCATAAAGTGTATTTACTCGTTCCAATAATTGTAATATTTAAGTAATCGTGACATCAAACACTTTCTTAAAATTATTAATCATTTACATTCTCACAGCATTCACACAAAAGCTCTAAGGTAAAATGGCTGCCATTCTCAGTGAAGAAAAGTGGACTAGAAACTGACTGTGCAGAAACAATGACTCAGCAACTCCAATTTTCATGCATCATTACTCATCATTTGTCGCATGTCGTATTATGGGATGTGAAGTTTAATTTAATTAAAGTAAAAAGAAGTAATATATTATTATAGAGCAAATTGTTTTGTGTTAATTTAAGGTATATTATTGTTAACATAATATTTAAGTTCTCCTCTTGGCTTTCAGATTTTAAAACGTGGATGCCATGTTAATGACCGAGACGGCCTTACAGACATGACACTGCTCCATTACAGTTGCAAAGCAGGGGCTCATGGTGTGGGTGAGTGAATGCTGCGGCTGTAGTAATAGATGTCAATTTTCTGCCCCAGACGCTGACATTATAAATTCTGGGGCATTTGAATCATACTGGTGACATTATGGTCGATTAAAGTTCAAACACTACATTGGCAGAAGCACAAGAGATATTTAACTACAATATACTCTATTGGAGACACCTGTTTTTTCATAATTTGAGGTTCCTTATATAAAATTTGAAAAAAAAAAAGAAAAAAAAAAGAAAAATCAAATAATAATGCTTTTTTTTTTCACTCATCTGTTATCCTGAAAAAAGAGACACGGGCCATATTCTCCGTACCATGTTAACCACCATTCATAAATTTATGATGATGTTTCAAGACAAGATGGCAAATCACAAATATAACCTTGAGGATTTGAAATGTGGAATTTCATTCATTGAGAACAAGTTTTTCAGTTTCTCAGTATTTGTTATTTAAATACTTTGCATGTAATAAATGTGTTTAAAAAAATGATTTGTTTGGTTTGGATTCTATAAAAGTGGGTCACAACTTAACGACAACGAGAAAATGTGGTTCCCGGCCTGAGACCAGTTTAGAACCCCTGTTTCAGAGCATCTTTGGGAGAGAGAAAAAATGGGCAATTCAGAGCAATAACTCCATTGACTTTACAGAAAAGTTCCCTTATGGCCAAAATGTTTGAAAATGTAACACTCGTTTGTAGATCTATCGCACAAGGTATTGCTGCTGTTCTAAACAGCTTTTGTCGCTCAACAACATTCTGTATTTATGTCTTTAATAAAAATGTTAAGTTAGTTAATATGGCAAAAAGTTATAAGGTACTTAGTAATGGCTTGTTATAAAAAATACATAAAGCATTCATTGATTTAGTATTTTTTTCATTTTTTGATTGTCAGGAGACCCAGAGGCAGCTCTTAGGTTGACCAATCAGCTGATTGCTCTGGGTGCAGATGTCAGTCTTCGCAGCCGCTGGACCAACATGAATGCACTCCACTATGCTGCTTACTTTGATGTGCCTGAACTGATCCGGGTTCTGCTCAAAGCATCAAAACCTAGAGGTCTGCATGCACAGTTACACATTATACACTTGTCTTTATCGATGTTGCTTACTGTTAATTCTGTTATTTAGATCCTAATCAGGAGGCGATAGTGACATCTAAAGCAATTCTCCATTTATTTGTGGTCAATTTAAAAGAATGGCTTACTGACTGAGTGTTTTCAATTTTAAAGCTAACTGATAATGTTCTTTAGGCTGTTTTGTTGTTACCCTATCTATGGTCTTGTAATAATTTCTGCATTGTGGTAAATGTGGGGACCCAACTTTACAATACAGAAAACCACAAGATGCTAAATTCATTAAATCAAACATAATAAAAGCAATATGTCAGGCCATGTGCAAATCCTTCATACCATGCATAGCATTCAACCATACCTCATATGACATGATTTTGGGGTATTGAAGGGTATCACGGTGGCAAAGTGGTTAGCCCATGTTGCTAGGATAAGATTAAAAGTAAGATGTGATGAGATTTACATTAACTTTATTTTTTTGTTGTTGTTATTTTCAGTGCTCAACTCTACATGCAGTGATTTCTGCCATGGCACTGCTCTGCACATCGCTGCTTCTAATCTCTGTCTGGGAGCCGTCAAATGTCTCCTGGAGCATGGAGCCAACCCTTCTGTTAGAGTGAGGCTTAGAAATCAATCTATTGACATTACACTGGCTCAGCTCTTTTTATTCTGCTGATATCGGAGTCATACTACTGTATATTAGTAATACAACTATATATGACAGTGTGTATTTTAATAAAGCAATAAGGCATGAGAGGTTGGCATTATTATTAATAAATCACAGGAAAGAGGTGTTATTGGACATATAGCGGAGTCCAGTTACACTTCTTCTAAATTATTTATTCACAATAATGCACAACCTTTGGTGTTTTATTGCTTTGATAAAGTGTTTACAAACACATTATACTAAAAAAAAACCACTAAACTGGTTTTCGACAATGTAATCTAGTCTGGTTTTTAAAGTGAACACTGATCACTGATTCTGGTTTTTCTAACCGTCAAAAACTGCCATCTAGTAGTGAAATTAAACGACGCAGTTTCGGGAATGGGCCTGCTATTTTTATTAATCAGTATTTTATCATTTCAAATAATGTATTGTATATCACACATTCATATGAATGTGATCAGATGTGTGTGTGTGTGTGTGTGTGTGTGTGTATGTGTGTGTGTGTGTGTGTGTGTGTGTGTGTGTGTGTGTGTGTGTGTGTGTGTGTGTGTCAATAATGTGTCGCATTTTTTTCTTTACTCTTTCAGAATGATAAGAGCCAGGTTCCTGCAGATGTGGTTCCTGACCCCATGGACATGAGCTTGGATAAAGCTGAAGCCGCGATGGTGGCCAAAGAGCTAAAGCAAATCTTGTTAGATGCTGTTCCTCTAAGCTGTAACCTGCCGCGAGTCACCCTGCCTAACTATGACAACATACCTGGTAACCTGATGCTCACATCTATTGGCCTCAAACTGGGTGATCGAGTGGTTCTGGATGATATGAAGGTAAGAAATCAAAAATTTCGAAAATGCATTTCTTAAAGACTTAAAACACACTTCTTAACATTTCTGGTAAAGTGAAAAGTTTAGTAATAGCAGCGAGTGGCTTTCTAATAAATGAAAAAAATAAAAGTGGGGCCAATGCTATTTTGAGTTGTTAGAAGTGGTGTAATTAGATCCAACACGATGCGGAGTACAGTATATTCACAGCCTCGAATGCCTTGTTGTTATTATATAATGGTTAGAAACACACTATAGTAAAAACCAAGATTGGTCTTCCATGACGTAATCCAGTCCAGTTTTTAAAATGAATGCTAATCGCTGAGTAACAGGATTTCGGTTTCAACAATCAAATACTGCCATATTCTGGACAAATTACAGAAAGTGGTTAATTAAAAAACATTGGGAAAATAATGTATTGTTTGCCACGCATTACTACGAATGTGAAGCGCTCAAGATGTTTTTTATTGTCAATAATGTCACGGCTGGATAGACAAATGGCTTAGCCAATCAGATTTAAGGGACTAGAACTGCCTATTTTATAATAAACATTAAATCTTTATTGGCATAAATTCTATAGTTGATTGCATATATGGGTGTGGAAGCAGCATGTATGATTGGGCACCAGCTGGGGATAGTGAATTGGAGCCAAGGACGTAAGGAAGGTAATTGATGCCCTGTGGGTTTATTAACAAATGTAGTTGCAGACTGGCTTATTTCCACATCCTGGCTTTTTGCTGCTACGCTCCTGTTCAAGTGTTGTCGTCTGCCTTACTTTAAATACCTCCACACAGACTACTTATAGAACCTCTGGTTGGTGTGTCAATTACCATCCTCTCATCCTTGGCTTTGTCTTCTGTTTTACAACACTCCACAATAAATTTGTGTGTTTGAGTGTGTTGGTTTATGTGTATTTGTAACTAAGACTATTATTAAAACATGACTTCTACAATTCTTTCAGATGGGAACTCTCCGTTTCTGTGGGACCACTGAGTTTGCCAGTGGTCAGTGGGTGGGCATCGAGTTGGATGAGCCAGAGGGTAAGAACGATGGAAGTGTGGGTGGAGTCCGCTATTTCATCTGCCCACCCAAACTTGGTAAGTGTGTATTCATCACATTGATACACTGATCTCCCTCTGACCAGTATAGATCTTTTTTGTCTGAATGTTTAACCTTTTGTTTTAATTTTTAGGTATTTTTGCCCCTGTATCCAAAATCAAAAAGGCAATGGACCAGACCCCTTCCTCAGTGACCTCTACACCAAAAACACCACGTATGGACTTCTCCCGTGTCACTGGCAAAATAAAAAAAGAAAAAAAAGAGAAGGATCGTGAGAAGAGTAAGTTAAAATAAACGTAGTTTTGATAACAGTGGCTTAGTGGTTAACAGATTCGCCTCTTAACACTGGGGATTTCCAAGCCAGGGTTAGGGTTGTGTCAGAAAGGGCATCCAGTTGGCCAAGTCTAATATGCGATGTGGCTACCCCTAAACAATAAAGGGTAAAACGCTGAAAGAAGAAGATGATCACTAAAAATAAATATGGAATCAAACCACATTTTTAGAAACTATTTAAAAGATGATAGCTTACAGAAACATGTTTCTTTTAGTTTTAAATGTTTTTATTTTTTGTGTCCAGGTTTGAGGAAAAAATCTCTGTCAGTAGCCAGTTTGGATCCTGATGGAGTCAAAATTGAAGTGGGAGACCAGGTTTTGGTTGCTGGTCAGAAACAAGGAACTGTGCGTTTCTATGGCAAAACAGACTTTGCACCAGGTATATTACTAATCCATTCAATAAACATCAATGAATTTGCTTAGTTATTTAAAACCTATTTCAGCAGTCTATAGGCTATATATATATATAACGTACTATGTAAAACTTGGGCGGCTCGGTTGCTTAGTGGTTAGCGCGTTCAGTGCTGGGGTTTGAATCCCAATCTATTTGGAGTTTTCATGTTCTCCCTGTGTCTGCGTGGGTTTCTGCCGGGTTCTCCGGTTTCCTCCCACATTTAAAAACCACGAAGGTAAATTGAATGCTCTAAATTGCCCTGTATAGTGTGTGTGTGAGACAATAAGTGTGTTTGTGAGTGTGTACCCAGCGATGAATTGGCGCCCTGTCCCGGGTGTATCTGCCCAGCGCCCAAGACGTTCTCCTCTGGATGGGCATGGGGAACGCTGTTGATTCATAAATACATTTATTAAAAGCAAAATTGCTAATAAAATGGTCCTCCGTGACGTGATCTAGTCAATATTTGAAGTGAACGCTGATTGCTGAGTAACAGGTTTCCAGATATGATTGGGAAGGGGTGTGTATTTCTGTCTATGATGTCACTACTGGACGAACGGCCAATCAGATGGACCGAAACTACCTGTCGTATTATTTAAATCATGTACAATGAATGGAAATCCAGATTAATATATACAAGCGAGTTGATTCCCGATAAGCACTAAACCTGTTGCGGCTGTTGTTTGATAATTTGGCCACTAGATGGCATTTTTTTCGATTGTTAGAAAAATCTTTTAAGATTTGAAGACTGTTTGTGTGAAAGAATGGGCCAAATTGACACCTGAGCAATGCATGCGACTAGTTTCTCCACACAGGAGACGTCTTGAAGCTGAGAAAAATGGCGACGTGTTCAATACTTATTTCACCCGCTGTATGTAGTGTTGTACAGGATCCCAGTGCATTGAGGGAACTGCACAAATTGAGACGTGGTGTTGATGCCTAATTGCTTTTTAAGTCAGTTTGGATTCTGTGTGTCTCTTTCAGATTCACTCCCTCTATAGCACGGCAAGCCCAAGCATGCTGAAGAGGAAGCAGAGTTCCCGTGTCGAGGCGCAGCCTATGACCGACTTCGGGCCTGATGAAACGCTCACCGACAGTGCTGATATTCTCTGGATAAACAAAGCAGTGAGCGAATAATTACCCGATGTTATAAATAGTCATGCCCAGTTAATGGTTGGTGGCTGCTGTCGCCATGACACGTTAAAGGGGGTGATTTTTCCCTACTTCCTCTCCGCAGTGGGTGCACTCTCTGCTGCGAGCCTGCTCCATAATCAGTGTCATCTCAGTGTGCATGAACACGCCCAAGACGTTTGAGCATTACCCGCCCCTGCGCTATGTCACCTTCACCCTGGACAAGATGCTCATGTTCCTTTACACCGCCGAGATGATTGCCAAGATGCACATCAGGGGGATTGTCAAGGTAACACACCTAGCTGGTGATTCCACTACACCCTGCACACCAGGCTTAAGAAAATTGTCTGTCTTAAAGACCACACAGGAAATCGTTCATTTCAAGAACGTGCCGTGATGTGCTTCTGGTAGCAGGAGGTAACGGGCCCCAATCAAATGCTTGATTAATACATGGTGGTTTAAATCAAGGGTTCTCAACTGGACTCAACCAAATTTTCTCATGGTCATTAGGTCACGACCCACTTTGATAGAATCCAGAGCGAACAAATTTGTCCTCAATGAACAAAAATCAACATGTTTGCATTTCTCCAGAACATCCATCCATTATCTTCTGCTTATTCCTCTATGAGGGTCGCGGTGGGGTTCCCCATGCCCGAAAACGTACAGAGGTGTAAAAATGTACTTGGATGTACAGACGTGCAGCATTCTTCGTTGCCATGGTAACCACCTTTCATTTACCCATTCCCCTTCTCTTTAAATTTGTGATGTTCGGAGGCGGGCTTACTAGTTAGCACGTTCGCTTCCCGGTTCGAATCCGGAATTGCCCCGTATAGTGTGTGTGGCTGTGTGAGTTGGACTGTGGGAGGAAACCAGAGAATCTGGAGAAAACCCACGCGGACACGTGGAGGACATGGAAACGCCACCCAGATCGGGATTTGAACTGGGAGGCGAAAATGCTAAGTACTAGCGTGTGTGGCTGTGTAAGTGACACGGCCACACACACTATACGGGGCAATTTGGAGCATTTAGTTTACCTGGAATCCATGGACTGTGGGAGGAAATCGGAGAACCCGGAGAAAACCCACACAGACACAGGGAGGACATGGAAACGCCACCCAGATCGGGATTCGAACTGGGAATCCCCAGTGCGGAGAGGCGATTGTGTTAACCACTAAGCCCGCCTCCTAACATCATCACAAATTTAAAAAGAAGGGCAACCGGTAAATGAAAGGTGGTTACCATGGCAACGAAGCCCCTCTGGTATTTTTGATGATTTTCTTTTCCCTTTTTAACTTTTCCCTTGTTTCTGCTCCTTTAAAGTGTAACTACACTTTCACGTCTTAACGGGTTACAATGAAACTTGCCCACGTCACGTGATCGTCCTGATTAAATCACAATTAATGGGCGAAAAGGAGATGTCATTTTCGCGAAAATCAAATGAGGTGATATGCAAAGTCCACCGTCCCACTTTTGGGTCGTGACCAGCCCCCCCCCCCCCCTTCCTTATTTTAGAAACACTGGTTTCTCGACCTTGCCATGAACTGATAAGTAACTTGAGAGTTTTTATTAAAACTAATATCAGGGCCCGTTGTTTTCTGTTTTTTTTTTTTTTTTTTTTTTTTCCATTTCCAGTCGTAAGAAGTCCTTGGCATGGCCTACACCATACACAATCTGAAAGGTTTGAAATGTATATGTTTATTATTCTAGTACTAATAACCAGCTTTTGTTACAGTTCTAACATTTGGACTAATGAGGATTGCAAGACAATCCGTATTTGTAATTGAAATGTAATCCAGCACTACAAAACTAACAAAGCTAACTCCGAAATTAATAGGATTTAATAAAAAAGGTTTGTTGAGCTGGTATGACACCAGTATATGGAGTTGATGACACGACATCAAACTGAAACGAGAACCAGTTAGTGACATGAGGCGCAGACGGGACAAGACCGGGAATAAACGGAAAACCGAAACTAAGAGCCATCAGTCCTTACAGTACCCCACCCTTAAAAGATGCCCGTGACCGTGCCGCGCAAACAGTCCCACACACGAAAAGGTGAAGTCCGTGCGCTGGTGCCGACGTGATCCGCGCAGTTGAGACTCACGACGTCCACCAGCACGAAGTCCGACCCGGAGGATGCTGTGGGCGGCGCTGACCCGTAGGCTGGAGGGGCAGAGGAAGCCGAGGCGAGGGGATGGTGCGGAATTCTTCGTAGCCAGGGCGGAGTGAAGACAATGAAGAAGCGAGTGGGGCGAACGGATGAGGAGCGTGGAACCAGAAGGGGGAGTGGGGACCGGAACAGGTGGATGGCGCCCTGTCCTGGGTGGATCTGCCCAGCGCCCGAGACGTTCTCCTCTGGATGGGTATGGGGAAACCCACCACGACCCTCATAAAGGAATAAGCGCAAGATAATGAATGAATGACGAATGTCTTCCCTGGACCTCCGTAGTCATGTAAGATATGAAAAATTAAAATTAAACTTGCCAACACAACAGATCTCTACCACGCATTCTTTTAAAACCTCTCTTTCAGCCAGCAGTGTGCCAGGCTTTGCCAATTCAAATGCCAGTATAAAGCCTCGGTAAATGATCCGCCACCTCTGTGCAGTAGATACCCGTTCTTGCGTTAACTGCATGCCAGCGTAGTTAACGTGCGTCGGCGTAAAGTCGGAGACGTAGACGTACGGATGCTAATCCCACCGCTAATCCCACCTCTGTAAAAATATTTTTACTTCTTACTAAACACTCGTTGCTCACTGTCCTCTTTCCGTCTCTTCGGTTTTGCTTTTGCAAAAGAGCTCAAAAGGCAACAAAGGCGTAAAGTAGAGCATACAACACCTTACCAGTGATGGGCGCCATCTATTGGAGACATGCAGACATAGCAGAAAAATGGAACGCAAATTTCTAATTTCTAAATTTCTAAAGTTCTATTAATCGAAAATTGGAATAATATAGTTTGGAATTTCGCCGGGCCGGATCGTAAGGCCTGGTGGGCCGCATCTGGCCCACGGGTCCGAGAACCGAGAGTAGTGGTGAGAACTCTAAAGTGATTCAGTGAGTGACTAATGAAACGTGTTTGTAAAAGTGCTCGCCACCCGGGTGTGGAACGGGTAAGACGGCTAGATCTGACTAGTAGGCAGCGGTGATTTTACTTTTGCACGTTTTGATCCTGACTCGCTGAGTTGGTAACTATTTACACCTTTATCTGCCTAACCAGTCCTAACTGAACTGATTGTATTATGCTGACCGCTTTGTTTCCTGCTGGCCAGCTGTTTCATTGCACCTGCAGCACAGCTGCTTGTCACCTGTATGTTTTTTAAAGCTCCTTCTCATCACCCTGTCTTTGTTTCCAGGGAGATAACTCCTACGTGAAGGACCGTTGGTGCATGTTCGATGGCTTAATGGTGGTTTTTCTCTGGGTCTCTTGTTTTAATACAAAAAAAAAAAATTATGAAGCGTCTCATAATTCTATGCCAGCATTATTTTAACAGTGACACATAGAATAGCATAAGAAAAACAAAAAAATACATGAAATAAGAAATACACATTAATTTGCATTATTTTTGAAGGAAATTAGTATTTGACCCCCTAGTAAAACATCATTTAATACTTGGTGACCAAAATCTTGTTGGCAGCTCTCTCCAAAGATTTACTATGGGATTGAGGTCAGGAGACTGGCTAGGCCATTCCATGACCTTGATATGCTTCTTATGGAGCCATTCCTTTGTTTCCTTTGCTGTATGACCCATCCGCAACTTATTTTTAGTGCCAAGGTGGAGGCAAGGAGGTTGTTACACAGGATTTTGCGTTACATGGCTCCAATCATCTTCCCGTCGATGCGGTGAATTTGGCCTATGTCCTAAGAAAAACACACCAAAACATCTTGATGCTTGATGGTGGGTATGATATTCTTACGGAAGCCCAGAGAGGACGTGTGTTATATTTTTTTTTTTTAAGTCGTTATCACGACATAACAAATCTTGTTTTTTTGAATTAACGACTTACGTATCTCGTTATCACGAC
>JAOUQT010019737.1:0-11840 GCA_025769995.1 Xyliphius kryptos | reverse complement strand
ATGGATTGGCGCCCTGTCCTGGGTGTATCTGCCCAGCGCCCGAGATATTCTCCCCTGGATGGGCATGGGGAACCCCCCCACGACCCTCATAAAGGAATAAGCGGAAGATAATGAAAGAATGAATGATACTGAATTGACAAAATATACATAGCAAGTTGACATATTTGAAACAGATGACACTGTGAATAGTAAAATAATGAAATGGGTTAGCATTAGAGCAGAGAAACAAAAAACTAGCTAGGCAAGGAAGCCAGATCTCCTCAGGGTGACATTACACAGCATCATGTCATGGCCTGAAAGCAAGACATGGTCTCACAGTCTGCTTCACACAGACATTAACAGTTAGACCCCTGTAGCTTATGCCAATTACTGAACAGAGTCTCATGAGCCAAGCCCTGAAGTCCCAACTGATTCCACTTCCATCTGGAACTGCACACCGTTTTATCACATTGCAAAGTAAGTAAAAAGGCCTTCTTAATTATGATCTTGGCACTCATAATTCTACCAAAACTCCTTTCCTATCAAACTACAATAATCTCTGGTAGATTACCTCCTTACCAAAAAAGCAGCAGTTTGGCACTTAAAATGTTGTTGCCTGATTCCCTGGCACTTTTATCATGCTTCTGGCCAAATCCTGCACCATGGCAGCTTAAATAAACAATACACGATCATGGCAATAGATAAAAGATGATGGCAGTCACAAATACTGCATGGGGCAGCAGGAGTCAGATTTCCTCTGGCTTTACCCATGAATCTGAATCGATTGGTAACCTGTGCATTTTGTCTAAATCCACAAGACATCTGTTCCCATTTGGAGTCCTTGCCTTGGAGATGTCTAATTAAATAAGTGCCATGCAGCATGACTATAAATATACTACAAGTTTGGTTTGTGTGTGTGTGTGTGTGTGTGTGTGTATGTGCGTGCATGCGCATGTGTGTGCATGCATAATTACAAAATGCCAATGGGAGTACCACAACCCTCCCTGCTCGTTACAAGTAAATTAAGATCTGAACCACAGCTTGTGTTCACCTGAGCAGAGTCTGTGCACTGTTATAGAGATGGATCTTAATTCAGAATTGCATCAGCTTCTGATTGATTTGGAACGGTTATGAATTGATGAATAAATAAGGATGTCTTAGCATGTAGGCAAGTGATATCTTCTGCATTGTTTGAAGTTTTTTATGGCGTCGTAACAGCCATTTTAATCTCAACTGGATTGATGTTTTAAATCAATTCCTTTTAGGGGGGATTAACAAATATAAGCCTGAGGTTTGAAGATTGCAAAATGGCAGACAGATGTCACAATAATCTATCGCTTGAAAATTACCCCCTGGCCTTGTAACATGTCAGCAATGCAATGACGATTTGTTCCAGACACAACGATGGCACCTGAATTTATATGGACATGCATGTACTTTCATACATCAAAACATTAGATACCAAAACACTGCAATTTACTGGTTTTGATTTTTTAGAAAGGAAAAGCACAATCTGGCACAGATGTGTGTTTTTTTTTTTTGTTTTTTTTTTGCTTTCCTAACCTGCCTAAATGAGTATAAAATCCTCTGTGGATTTACGCAGGTTTCCCTGTGTGAATGAAGTCTTGGTAAACTGTTGACATGGCAGGGGATATGTAGCTGTCTCTCAGAGGAGTGAAAAAAAGGAAAAATAGCAAAATAAAAGACACTTCAGCTTTTCTAGGGACCTGTTCAGCTTTCCCGCACCCTTAATTTATGCAAACCTCGCAACTCCAGACAATCTGCAAGGATGACTGAGCTGATTCTATTTACCACAGCCAGGCAGTGGCACGTACTCTCATTAGTGAACAGAACAGTATAAATAATCCACTGCTGTGAGTAGAGAGCAAGAGTCTGAGACAGCAAGGGTCAGAGTATTCAGAGATTTAAATGGCTCCAACTACTATCTTGCTCTATGAAACACCCTTTCACCCATGTACTCACTAACCTTATTTTAAGAAGCACTCCTTAAAGTTATTAGAACCACAATGCTTCCTCCTAATTGCTTATCTTTGGAAGAACAATCAAATCTATTGTTCATTAACTAAAGTGTTGTGGCCTTTTTTACTCCAACTTCTGTTTTTTAGAACTGTTTTCAATAGATTACTAAATAAGATAAAGTCTACATTCGCCTCTCAGCACTGGGATTCCCAGTTCGGATTCCGATTTAGGTGGAGTTTCCATGTTCTCCCCATGTCCGCGTTGGTTTCCTCCAGGTTCTCTGGTTTCCTCTCACAGTCCAAAAATATGAATTCAAGGTAAATTGGCTGCTTTGAATTGCCCTATATAGTGCATGTTTGTATGTGGCTGTCTGAGTGTGCTCAACGACAAATTACACACCCTTTCGTGGGTGTATCTGCCTGGAGCCTGAAAGGTTCTCCCCTGGATGTGCATGGGGAAGCCCTCGCGACTCTAGTAGAAGGTTAAGCAGCAGATAATAAATAAATAAAAGATAAATTCTGGATCAATATGATTTAAAGTCTACCAATAGGTGCTAAACCAATCTGTTGGTTTAGTCATAAATAATGAAGCAAAAATATCTAAATGTTATAATGTTTTAAAGTTTTAAGACTAGTTTGCTAAATAGTTATTATGTATTCATCCATTTTCCAAGCCATGTATGATATCTAAAGTTACAAACACTTAGGAGGAACATGTGAAGTTTACAGAGAAGACCCAGGTATCAACATGCTGCCCAATGTACTGAACCCCACAGCCCAAATGCTTTCCATATTGAAAATTACCCCACAATGTTACAGAACCCAAAGGAAAAAAAGAAAAAAAATGACACTTGGATCAGATTATGTGAGTATATTTAAATAATCTGCATTGCTTCTGATGACTTTGCTGGGCTTTGGAACCTGAGGCATAGCTTAATAATTGACCTTGCCACTTTGTCATGCATAATAAGAGACATCTGAGTAATCCTTCATTAGACTTTCCAGCGATTCGGCTTTTAATACAGACGCTAAAAAGAAAACAAAGCTGCAGTGTAACATTACTTCTAGCACTAAAGTGTGTATGTAGCTGTTGAAAATGACTAAATCCAAGGCTCTATGTGGTCAATTAATTTTGTGGGCCCAAAATATTGTGATGGCTATTGAACCAAACAGATAGCTGGATTGCATACCAACCATCTGCCTCAGGACAGTTGGGTGACTTTTATAGAAAGCAATTAAATGGAAATAGGGCCCAGTTGACAAAAACAAGACAAAGACATGGTGGCAAAAGTTCAAATGTCTCAAACGATACGCTGCAAAATCATTTCGCTTTTTGAGAATGAGCCTGATCTGATAATTGAAGCCAAAAAATTTAAATCTCTACTGCTACAAAATGCCTCCGGTTAATGATTTGGCAAGCCTAATAATATGTAAAATTTTAATGATTAACACATTATTGGTGTTCAGTTTAAGATTTGATTTGATCTTGGACCTTAATTAGCTTGTACAGACTCTGGCTTGTTCATAGTCATCATTAGAAAAAGTGATGCAAATTTGATAAATTCCTTCTTACACCTTAAATCCCTTTAAGGAGAAAAAAATATAGCTCATAATGCCTCAGAAAATGAACATAACATATAATAACAAGTATCCCTGCTTGTTTGTTCAAGGACCCACAGTGGTAACTTTAGTGGACCTGGAATTTGAACCCACAACCTTTGAATTGATGATGCAAATTGAGAGCTACCATACTTATTTTTATTTTTATTAAATATGTAAAATACTCATATGCAACATAGATGTCACAAATATAGCTAATCCAGGGACAGCTTTGTGTTTTTTATTTCCAAATAGCAGTCTCCAGACCATCCCAACCAGATGAAGAACAGGATGGTTGGGGTCAGGCTAAAGAACGTTGAAGGGACCTCAGTGGCCATGCAGCATTAGATGTGATTAGGGTGACTCTCTGGTGCAGATAAAGACAGTAGAAAAAATGCCCCACGAAGTGCAGAACCACCTGCAGCTTTTGCTTGCCTGTCCGAAGTGGGCCGGAGGAACAGGGAATAAAAAGAAAAAGCATTGTGGAGAGGTTTAGCAAAAAAGCACAGAACATTGGCAGATTGGTTTGAAGCAGCTTGCATTAAAGCGGTAAAACTTAGATATTCTGCAATTCTCCGTCCTCTCTCTGTCACCCATCTTCTTACCCAGTTCCCTCATGTGTGCAACCCTCACCCCTATTATATTCTGGACATACACCAGAGAACCCCACATGTGTCTAAGCTTTTGCAAGTAGAATTGCAACACTGTTGCACCATTTCCAGAACCACACTGGGGGTCAGCATGTTGTTTCAGGATGCTGCCACACAATCAGCCAACAAAAATAAACTGTGAAGTACCCAACAGCAGTAAGTTCCAACAGAGGTTCACACCAGGCTTTGATAAATTTAGACTCAGTGTACTCTGTGGTGCATTAAAAGTCTTGTTCAATATTGGGCAGATGGTGAGTGATATGAGGGGATAAGGATGTTGAGGTGCAACTAGTATGCAATCCAATATAGTGGCTTCACTGTAATGCTTTTTTTATATATACCGTATTGCTGGAATAATGTGGGGTTAAGAGTGTAGAAAGCATTTAAGAGCATGGTGGCTTAGTAGTTAGCATGTTTGCTTCTCAGCAATTGGGATTCTTGGTTTGAATCCAGATGTGGGAGGAGTGAGGATCTCTAGAATGTAACCCTTGTGGTAGGTGAGACTTATCTGTGCTTATCTGTCTTCAACGGCTTGGGTACAAGACTCTGGCATTGGCCATCAAGACAATCACTTCATGGACTCCTTAAAAATGTCTTTTTTCTTGAACACATTCAACGGTTCACCCACAAGATTGATGCCTGGTACTTCCACCTCACTCGAACGACACAACTCTTCCTCTTCTTGATTATGATTAAAACATAAGGAGAAGGCATTTAATTATTAGACTAGTTCATCAAAAGACACTATTTAATGACATTGCATTCCAGTATGTTATTTAATTACCTACGGAATCTAAAGAAACGGCTAAAGGAGAAAATGTACAGTAAATGTAATTTCATGACAACAACTCATGTTCACATGCATGGCGTAAGAAAGGATTGGTCATGCTTCGGGTTTTAATACAGCCACTGGCACTGAGCAACATTACACTGATGGAAAAAATAAAATATCCAATTTAATACCAGCTTATTCGGTAAGCAAACATTACAATGGTTGTTAAAATTTTTTTTAAAAAGCCTGGTTCCTAGAAAAGGCCAATGATCCTAAACACAGCTTAAGGTCCAAAACAGACTTTCTCACATTAAAGAGTGTCTTTTTGCCAAAATAGTCTAATAAATGAATGCCTTCTCTACTCCTTGTGTTTTACCTATAATTAAGAGATGACAGATGAGGAGATAAGAGAAAGTGCTTAAGGAAGAGTTGTGTCTTTCTTGTGACGTGAAAGTACCAGGCAGCAATCCTGGGTGATCCAAAGATTTTGCCATAGTGCTCACAAATCTTAATTTCAAGGGCCTGAACTATAACACTCACTAAACAAGAAGACTCTTACAAGGGCGAATTGATGAAATTCCATTAAACAATAATCAAAAGGCTCTTAGCTATAAAAAACTGTGATACATGCCAACGGGGGTGTAATTGGCCATGCAGTTTTGCCTTGGGCACGGTTATTTTTTATACTTATAAACTGCAAAGAGGTAAATAAAATATAATATAAAAATTGTAAAAAGAATCTTGCATGGATTAGTAAAGATTAATAAAACCTCAAACCTTTGGTTTTCTATCCTGTTCATCTTTTCACAGTAAAAGAAACAGCAGAAAATTTTTTATAAAGTTCTACTCAATTATAAATCATTAGAATAATGCTTTAAAAAATCTCTCTCTCTCCCCCGGTTTGTATCTTAATAAGCTATACTGTGTACTTATTAGTTATCGCCTTTTTAATGATATTTTTTCTAAAGTGCTAGTAAAATTTAAACAAGTAAAAGTAACATTTGGCTCCTTTATGTGTGAATAAACATTTCGAACATAAAAAAACAACAGTGAGCATTTTCGCCACCCTTCCTTTCAATAACATTCACAAGCCTTTCATTCATGGAGTCTGACAGATTCTTTTTCTGCTGACGATCAACTTTTTTGTGCGGCGGCAACCACAGCCTCCCAGACTCTGTTTAGAAAGGTGTGCTGCTTTCCTTCATCATAAATCTCTTGTTTTAGAAGGCCTCACAAGTTCTCAACAGAGTTTAAATCAGGTCATTATTCTTTCATCTTTAAGGTCTTACTGGCTAGCCATGCAGTGGAGTACTTTGATGCATGTGATGGAGCATTGCGCTGCATAAAAATCATGGTCTACTTAAAAGATGCTGACTTTTTTTCTGCACCACTCCTTGAAAAAACAGGATTGGGATTGGGAGTTGATGTTAAATACATCTTTAACTCGAGAAAGTCCAACTAGCTCATCTTTAATAAAACCAGCCCATAGCAGTATTCCACCTCAATCCTGCTGCTGTAAAAGTGAAGTTCGGCGCACATTACTGACCCAGACAAGGACCCATCCATCTGCTCTTGTTAGTTTCATCTTATCAGTTCATAAAACCTCTGAATAGCCTGTCTTTAGATGTTTTGAGCCAGTCCTAACAATCAAACATATGTGTTTTGTTCAGAGGTGACCAGGTTTCAGTCTTCACTTTGTCCCTGTCTCTGAGCACTGAATACCTTGTACTTTTTGACCACTCAAAAATATTGCGGTTCTGAAGTATGACACCACTGGAGGATAATGGGTTCCTGGTCACTTCACTTTTGATTTTCCTTAAATCTTTGCCATTTTATTTGTGTCTTTTTTTTCTCAACATGTTTCTTGCGACCCTGTTGACTATTTGCAACGAAACAAAATTTAATATCTTACCAATTTCAAAAGTGCTGCACTTCTGAGATTTATTATTATTATTTATTTTTTCAGTTTTTGACTTCTCAGAATCAGTTAAATAAGCTGCCTAAAAAATATGCCAACTTGATACAGGCGTTGATCTCTTCATGCCACACCCTCTTTTATTACACAAATCCCCATCATTTGATATGCTTCAGTTCAATAAGCATTCGAGTTTATGCAGCTTAGAGATGGAAAATATGCATCAAAATGATGATATGGTCAAGCCATTCATCGCCCTTATAATTTTGCACACAGTGTAGGTCACTATATGCTTTTGTGAGCACACTCTGGCTCCCAGCAAGCCTCAGGATGATTTCACACCTGGTCTATTTTGCTGGTCCATGATTATTCAACCTTCCCCTGCTCACAGACTTTCACACTACACTTTATTTGGTTGCGAATCCTGGCCTGTTTCATCATTAAAACATGAGAAACATGCAACTGCTATTTACTTATGTCATTAAGTCACTAAGCAAGCAGCAATGGCAGAAAATGATGTGCTCTATTTGCTTCTACACTCATTTATTTTTTATTTTTTGCAGTTTGCAGCCTTGCTTGAAGAACATAACATGCAGCCCCTTAAGCTGAACAAACAGTGGCTACTACGTATGGTTTAGAATTGGATAGCCTACACAACAATCGCAATCCACACTCTGGATTCTGGTAAACAATACCCCAAAGCACATTTTTTAGGATACAGTCCCTGCTTACAGTCCCTTGGTGCACACCCAAGTTTGGGAAACCATGTTTACAACAAAAACACATGGTAATAACTACTGAAGCAACCTCAGGTCTAGTGCTCTAGTATAAAAAGTAATTTTGATTTGAATATAATAACTTTAGTAATACAGGACATACACTACTGCTAAAAAGTTTAGGATCACTTTAGAATTTCTCTCTTTGGTAAAGAAAAACACAACTTCATGCAATTCACAAACAATATTGTTCATTTCACAATTAATTTAAATACATCAGATTATTAGGCGGCCTATTCTTGCCTTTGCCTTTGTTATTCCGCATATTTGGGTCCAACACTACGCCTCATAACACAGATGACTTTTAAAGAATACAAATGTTTGTATTATGGCCTTTTTTTTTCTTTTATCAGTAATTCTCAGTCCTCTGCCTAAATCTCCTGGTATGGCCACCAATACAAGTTAAGAATGTTATTGGGCTGATTGGTTGTTAGGACACCCTTGCTCAATTGTGATGCACAGCTGAAAAGCATTATACTAATAAGTGAGCATAAAGGGGGGCACAACATTCTAGGTTAGTTTAGTATCTGATGCATCTGCAGTTGTTGGCTTGCTTACAGGCTCAAAATGGCCAGAAAGAAACAACTTTCTTTATAGACCCGTCAGTTCATTGGTGTGTTAAGGAAGAAAGGCTACTTAACACGATATATTACCAAAAAATTACCCTACTGTTAACTACTTCGAAGAGTGACACACTCTGGTTCGAACAAGAACAGAAAAGGGAGTGGGAGCCCCTGATGTACAACTGTGCAAGAAGATAAATATCTTAGAGTGTGTTGTCTAAAAAAAATGCACCTCACAGACTGTCAACTAACAGCTTAACTAAATGGAACGGTCAAGAGGCGACTTTAGGATGCTGAACCTCATGGCAGAATTGCCCAGAGAAGCCGTACCTCACTCTGGCAAATGAAAAGAATGGGTGTGGCCAGTGTAAGGTGTTTTGAAAACACCCTTTTTTAAGCATGTATATCTGTCCCACAGTGCACAATGCAAAGTCCATTAAACCATGGTTTAGTCAACACTATAAAAACATGCCCTCCCATAAGAGTAAAAGCTGTTATCTGCAATGGAGTGATCGACTTATTATTATTATTTTGTAGGAGAACCTAAAACATAAGGCACTTGGCGTGTGTCATGTTTAAAGCAATTGGCGCATGGGTAGAGTTGAGGGGATGAAATGGGGGCGATTGGCACATAGTGATTGTTGGGTGGGTTGAATGGAGGGGATGACATGGGGTGCTTGTGTCTGATCTTTAATGAAATTTGCCTGTTAAAATGCTCACCAGTATATATTTGTGCATAATTATTGAGCAACTATTCATATAATATTTATATGACATTGGTTTAGGGGTACATTTGCTGTCTATTTTCAACCTGAAAGAGCCCAACTAGCTTATATTTAATAATATGTGCCTATAGCAGCCCCCCACCACCTGCCGTTGAAGTAGCATTCTGTACCTGTTACTGATCCAGCCATAAGCTCATCCATTAGGTCCATCAAGAGTCACTCTCATCTCATCAGTCTATAAAACCTTCAAAAACCCTGTTTTTAGATTCTTGTCTCTGAACACTTTGTACTTTTGGGTCCTCCAGGTAGATGATAATGGGTTCGTGGTCACTCCATGTCTGATTCCACTCAAATATTTGGCAGGTAATTTGTATCTTTTTTTTTATGTTTCTTGCAGTCTAGTTGACCACTTGCAACAAAACACTTAATGGTTCCGTGATCACACCTCAATATATTACCAATTCTAAAAATGGTGCACCTCCTTAAAATATTTTAATACATTCTTTGACTTTTCAGAGTCAGTTAAATTTCTTTTGGCACGTTTTAATGAGAAAGGAGCTGCCTAATAATTGTGCACAAGCAGTTATTAGGCAATAAGGCATGAGAGGGCATGCATTATTGGAAATAAATCACAAAGAAGATGTGTTGTTACAAAACTTTACAAAACGTGCAAAAATATGATAAAATAATCAAAATAGTCAAACCATGCAAAGGAAAATAAAACACTCGGTTCTTAAAACACAAGCAGTTTGGGCTTAATTTTTGTTAAAAATAAAAGGCAATTCTCAACCTCAGATTTTCCAGTTTTTGTAAAAAGTGCAGTGAACCTTTTTACATTCATACAGTCCACTCATCAGGTCTGCTCTGAATGTAGTCACTTTTAATGACAAAAAAAACTGAAATATGAACAATTTCTTCCCAAATACATTTTAGTGAACATGTAAGCGGGTAACCTATAGATATTGAGTTTCTATTGCATAATTACATCTCATCCGTAATCCAACTGTGCCTTAAATCTGTAGTTTACATGTGTGTAATCAAAGCATGTGGTTAAAATATATTTGACAGATAATATTCAAATCCATCAGCAGGTGAAGCAAATGGAATACAGAGACCTGATGTAGAGCAAAAGCTTGACTGAGTTGATCTCCTGAGGGCACAACCTTCCTCACCACCTGATATTCTTAAATCCAATGAGAGAATTCAAGTTTATACAACATAAAGATAGAATATGTGCATAAATATGATGACGGTCAAAATAGTCACTGTGCACACGTTGTGGAATGTGTACAATAAAAAAATGTTTGCGCCCAATATTATTGTCCCATTTTTTTGTCCGATATAACATGTATGCTTAATTACATTGACACACACACACACACAGAGAGAGAGTAAGAGAGAGAGAGATAACATTTTCAAATAGGAAAACCAACTGTAACATTGCTGAGAAACATGCACTTAATATGTGCATGAATACAAATAAGTTTTTCAATACTTCTAGACCATTCTAAACACAATAATTCTAGAACACAGGAACAAAAATATGTGGCTTCTTAAAACAAGCTGTTTAGGATTCATTTTGTCGCACTGTTGGAAATAAAAGGAAATCCTCAGCCTCAGACTATCCAGTAGAATAAAAAGTGATGTTATCCTTCTATGTTTATATGGTCCACTCATCATATCATATCAGCTATAAATACAGTCACTGTTAAAGACAAAGTGGACTAAAATGTGTTTAATTTATTCCCAAATATATTTGAATTAATTTGTAAGTGGATAACCTGTAGATATTGACTTTCATTTGCATAATCCCGTTTCATATATACTCCAGCTGTGCCATCTTAAATCTGTAGATGACATGTTTGCAGTCATAGCATGTGGTTTAAAATGATCTTTGACAGATAATATTTCAATCTTAAAGCAAATCCGAGACCGAGACCTGATGGAGAGTAAAAGCTTGACAGAATTGGAGCAGAATGGTGTGAAAGCTCCAGCAGAATGATGCTGCCGCACACTCACTCACTCATCCTCTTTGAGGAGGACGCCGCGGTTGTTTGAGTCTTTGTATTAAACTCGATTACGATTTTGAAATAAAACCTTCTTACCTTGAGCGTTTGAGAGCTGGATGAGAAAAGTGAGGAGAATCCAGCCGGCATTCCGGCTCAGAGTCAGTAAAACGCGGCACATGTTCCAGGCGGCTGTGAGTGAGCAGCCTACGTGTTGCTCTCCCGTCAGTCACTCCGACTTTTCCCTGATGCTCTGGGAGATGCGGCGCCTCGAACCCGCAGCCGCACCGCGAGGAGGTCCAACAGAGTGCACCTCAAAACTGCCCCGAAGCCCGAGGTCACTGCATTCTGAATTCACTTCGGAAGTTAAGCTGTTGGGCTGCAGTGGATTCTTATTCTCAGATGCAGTTCGGTCAGAGACGCTAACAAGTTGAGATTGCGCCGGATGCTGCGCAGTTTAGCGGCAGAAGCGCAGCGCGGCGGCGGCACAGACACAATCCCGGCTGTCGATCCACTAAACCGAGGGGCTATTCCGTCCGCCTCCGCCGTGTTCCCCTCAGGTTTCACTACGTGTCTACACTGAGCATCGCTTCTGCCAAGGACAGTCTTGTGAGGGTCCACAAGCGAGTACTGAACGAGGACCGCCACCATGCGGCGTGTGGCCGAAGTTTCCTTTCTTCGGATTTATTGTTTTGGAGTATAATTACCATCCATAATTTAATGCCAGGTTTTCAGTGCATCCCAGTTCGAGCACGTAGCTGATATCATAAAACATCTCAAGCAAATAACATTAAAAATTCATTCATTCATCTAATTATCTTCCTCTATTAGGGCTCTCTCTCTCTCTCTCTCTCACACACACACACACACACACAC
>JAOUQT010019729.1:285-11840 GCA_025769995.1 Xyliphius kryptos | reverse complement strand
TCCTGCAAGAAGAATGGCTTCAAATCCCTCTGACCACTGTGCAGGACTTGTAGATGTCATTCCCAAGACCAACTGACTCTGTATTGGTTGCAAAAAGGCCTTTCAGTTTCATTGTCCAACCCCTGTATATGTTTTTGTTTTATTATTTTTTTTAAATTATTTAAAAAAATATGGTAATTCTAATGATCGCAAAACTTTAATATTACTATAACTGCTATAGCAAACGTTTGCATTCTGTAATATAACTACTAAACAAAGGATTCGTGATTAACAGGAGAACAGACTCTCAACATACACTGCTCAAAAAAATAGGGAACACTAAATAACACGTCCTAGATCTCAATGAATAAAATATTTCAGTGGAAAATCTTTATTTAGAAAATAGTGGAACGCGTTGAGGACAAAAGAACATCAAAATAGTCAATATGTAAATAATTATCCCATTGATGTCTGGATTTGGAATCCTACTCGAAATCAGAAGTCTCTTACGCCGATTTCTTCTTTTATCTAATTAGAATCTTCCTAAGATCCGAAAATGCTAATTCTCGCAATTTTTAACTAGTCTTGAGATTTTGATCGGGAAAATATAAATGTTTTTAATCTAGATTTGATCATTCATTCTGATCTACTCCCTTTGTTGCAACTTCATCATTTAGCCGATCTATTATTTAATAGGCTTAAAAATTATTTAGACATTTGTACATTTCTGTTTTGGCCTTTCAGGTCAAATGTGTAGAAAACATTTGGATTGCAGAGCATGTTATTAATAAAGGGTCTGACAGTGGTGCAGTACTGGTGCTTAAACCATCACCTTTCTGATCCAAAGTCGTGTATCCTAATCACTGAGTGCTTATTATCACTTGAATTAGCTTGTTCTACTTTCAGCCCTTAATAATATTACCACCTGTTTTTACAATTGTTAGTTTATTAAATAAGATTTGCAGTGGGTGCAGTCTCACGCAGACAAACTGTCATCAGTGCTTAGCATGAAAAAAGCTAGTGTCTGGCAGTCCTGTGGCACACGACAGTCGACAGGATTATTAACACACTGGTAAGTCCTTTAGCCTTCTAAGAAGTCTGTGGTGTTTGGTGTCCGAGAGCAGCGTGAAAGCCCAGCGTGGTAATCCTGCTCAGGAGCAGGTTACTCTGAACATTGTGGCATGGAGGAGCTCCTGATCCCTGAAGAGATGCACTTCCAGCAGGGTTTCTTCACTCAAATAGGGCCCCGTAAAACCAGACTGGACGGTGTGAAGGACTTCCTGGGTGGCCTTTTAAGCACACGCGTTAAGGAATATGTTAAACGCAATGGGCTGCTTACACTCTCCGTGCTTGGAGTCTTCACAGGATGTGTGCTTGGTTTCATGCTCAGAGGATGTGAGCTCTCCGCACAGGTACAGCAAAGATTCAACATCTTAATTTACTTCTTGTAAACTTAAAATGTACAATCCATTTGAACCAAATTGAAGAAAGATGTGATTTATGATATATTGTTTAAAAAAACAGAAAACCCCATAATCTTTAAAGTTGATGTTGTATACTTAAGTTCGTTTGTACATTTAGGGGATTTATGTGATATGAGTGGTGCATTAAGATTTAAATTGATACGCATTATTAGTATTCCAGCCCAAACCTTCTGGAATCACAATAGTAAATTTCTCATTGTTGATCTCAGCTGTGTCTCTCACAGAACAGGACGTTCAGCTGGTGATTGGATGTTTTCTTAGAAATCTTACATAACTTTTCAGAAGAAGATGTCGATCCATTCATCTTCCGCTTATTCCTCTACTAGGGTCATGGTGGGGTTCCCAATGCCCACCTAGGGGAGAACATCTATAACACTGGGCAGATACACCCAGGACAGGGCGCCGATCTATCGCTGGGCACACATTTAACTCACACAGCCACACACTATACAAGGCAATTTGGAGCATTCAATTTACCTGCAATCCATGTTTTCTGTGGGAGGAAACCGGAGAACCCGGAGGAAACCCACGCAGACACGAGGAGGACATGAAAACCCCCAGCACTGAAAGGCGAATGTGCTAACCACTAAGCCACTGTGCCATCCAGTAGAACAAGTCTTTAAATAATAAACTAAATCGATCCAATGGCTGGACTCCAAACCATTTACAGTATATTTTTGCAGTCTATAGTTTTTAGCTGCAAAATCAACTTTATTACCAAAGTAAGCCATGAATATATAACCTTTTTTTGATGGAGCTTTTTTTTAAATTATTTCTCACTTACTGTCCCTACATCTGTAACTTGTGGTTCCTTGTGGTGGGACAATAAAGATGCTGTGGCATATCTTGCTCTAATTTATTTTTTATTATTTATTTTTATTTTGTTCTTTAGTTATTGTATTGACTTTTTAAAAAAATGCTTTTCTAAAGCAACCTTACAAGTATCTCACATTAATAGAAGCTGGTAGAGCTCTGTGTAAACCATAATACAGAACGACTGGAGCTTTGAGGGTTAATGGTCTTGCTATGTTGGAATTTAAGTATTTAACCCCCATCCCATTGACAATTACTGTTTTTTCAAAAGTTAGTGCACCTACATTTGCTTCTGAGTGCAAATAAGCCCAGTATTTGCTGCGGTTTGTGTAATATTTAATATTAATATATTAATTATTTAAGTAAAAAAAAAGGCACAATATTATTTATTCATATCATGTAATAAAAAGCTGTTTACTCCATTTGGAATTACTTTGAACTAACCTGCAATTTTGTTTCTTACTTTAAGGCAAAAATCTATTTCTCATTTCCGGGTGAACTCCTGATGAGGATGCTGAAAATGCTTATCTTGCCACTCATCACATCCAGGTGGGTTTTTCCTGTTAAATCTGTCTGTCTGTCTGTCTATCTGACTAGCTCTTTTCGCTTTGACTAACGACCTGATGTCATTTATTCGTTGCTGTATGTAGCTTAATGTCAGGCCTGTCATCAATGGAATCCAAGGCATGTTGCCACATGGGTCTGCTAACTGTGACCTATTACCTGTGGACAACCTTCATTGCAGTCGTGGTTGGCATTGTGCTGGTGGTCATCATCAAACCTGGCTATGCTACAGATATGGAGAGCTCACGGCTGGGTGGTGGTTCAGTCATAACCTCGGCTGATGCTCTTCTTGACCTTGTCAGGTAACTAGAAATGTAAGATGATTATTGGCTACCAAAAAGTTTCATTTGGGACCTGAACGGCTCATTCATTCATTATCTTTCACATATACCTCTACTAGTATCGCGGTGGGGTTCCCCATGCCCATCCAGGAGAGAATGTCTCGGGCGCTGGGCAGATTCACCCAGAACAGGGTGCCAATCCATCGCTGGGCACTCTAACTCACACAGTCACACTCTTAAACACACACTAAAGGGGGCAATTAAGAGCATTTAATTTACCTTGAATACATGTTTTTGGAATGTGGGAGTAAACCGGAGAACTTGGAGGAAAACCATGCGGGCACGGGGAGAACATGCAAAAAGATTGCAATTTGAACTGGGAATTCCCAGCACTGAGTGGCGAACATGCTAATCAACCTGATGTCTTTTTTAATCTAATTTGTTTTTGAATGTAAAACAGTTGTACCCATCCTGTAATAGTTTGCATTTAGTATTGCAGCAAGGGGGACTTGGGTTTAATTGAATGTAAAGTTTGCATGTTCTCTCGCTACAAAGACATGTTAGTCAGGTTGAATGAAGATTTGTAAAAAATCAGAGAATATAAATAGAAGGTGACCTGTTCAGGAGGTGTTTCCTGTTAAATGTGACCTGTTTCTACAAGAGACTCATAAAATGAATAAATGGACAAATGACTGGATCTAAATCACATTTCGTGTCTTTGTCAAGTCCAATTTTAAACATTTTTAGAATCTTCTGAAGTTTTGGCTGTTAAATTGTGTCCACTTTATTTCCAGGACAAATAATCATTGATGGATTCAATTAGTTTTAGGCCGAACAGGTCAAAAATGCTGGTAAGCGTTTGGTGGTTAAAGCAAAGGGTAATCTGGGTATTTATAGTAATCCTTACAAAGCACTTGTAGACAGATTACGCAATGAGGGTCATCACTGCACCGGATGTTCTCTCGTTAACAAGTATTCAGACTTGTGCACTGATTTAATACCCATGTACCTTTAAAACACACCTCCAACCATCAGTGTATTACCGCCTAGTAAAAGACATTTAATTAAGTCTTAATCTTCTGCCTGTATAACAAAATAACTATTAATCAGTTAAATTACTTTAAGCATATTAAATCCCAATGCTACTGAATTTAGCTTTATGCTAATGCTAATGAACTTTACATTTGTTACTAAGGAACAAACTGAAATTGACTTTTGTTTTGTAAATAAAACATTTGGTGAAGCAGGTGGCACAGTGGCCTAGTGGTTAGCACGTTTGCCTCTCAGCGCTGGGGATTCCTGGTTCGAATCCCGTTTCTGGTGGAGTTTCCATGTCCTCCACGTGTCCGCATGGGTTACCTATGGGTTCTCCGGTTTCCTCCCACATTCCAAAAACATGGATTCAATATAAATTAAATGCTCTAAATTGCCCCATATAGCGTACGTATGTGTGTACCCAGCGATGGATTGGCGCCCTGTCCTGGATGTATCTGCCCAGCGCCCAAGATGTTTTCCCCTGGATGGGCATGGGGAAAGCGGAAGATAATGAATGAATAACTAACTAAAAGGCCGATTATGCTAATCTACAATTATTGGCAGTTTAATTATTTACACCTATACCAGAATCTTCAGATTCCGGGGTTAATTCTCAGTTCATCAGTATGGGATACGATAGCACAGTGACTGCTGCTTCCACCTCACAGTAAGAATGTCCCAGGTTTGATTACCTGGTGGTGCAAAAACCGGTTCCTTCTTACTATTAGGTGGAAGCGGCTTGCACTGTGCTACTGGACTAAGAATTATTCACCAAAATATATGTTCAGCTGTGGACAGTAAGCAGCATCCTGAAGGCAGTGATGACGAATTAAAGATTGGTTAACACAAATGGTGCAGCAGCCTTCTCCAATTTTATAGTCCACAGTTAGTGGACACTGTTTAAAAGGTCCAGCACTGATGTGTATGATCCACTCTAGAACAACACACACCAACACCACAGACTCAGCATCACTGCATTGCTGAGAATGATCCGCCGGTCAAAACTTACCATTGTGCTCTTCAGTGGTTCTGAGAACAGAGTAAAGGAGGACTTACCCATTATTCAGAGATTCTTTATCTTCTCTGTTTGTATAGAAACATTATCCCATCGAATCTGGTAGAGGCCACATTTCAGCAGGTCAGTAGAGCAACATCAATTTCTGGAAATATAATATCATATGCACTGATTGTGTTTTATTGTTTGGCAGTACAAGACGAACCATCTTCCTATTCAAAGAACCCAAGAAACTTTCAAGCAACATAACTTTGTTTACCTGATGCCACACGAGGATCATCCTAAAGGTCAGACCATCTGGCTGGAGCTCACTCCTGCTCCCGATATTCATTACAAGACAGCACCTGGCAGCAGCCAGCAGATGAACGTGCTTGGAATCGTGATCTTCTCAGCCACCATGGGTAAGATGTCCACTTTACAGCCACCATAACTCATTATTAAATCAATAGCAGATTATTAAATCTGTTTTGTTTTGCTTCAGGTATCCTGCTCGGTAAGATGGGAGAGCGCGGAACACCGCTGGTCAGCGTGTGCCAGTGTATTAATGAGTGCGTGATGAAGATCATCAATGCAGCAGTTTGGTAAGTGGAGTAAAAATAAACACTAAAGGCATCACTTAAACTACATTGGAATCAGAAACTCCTTCAGTCAGGTGACTATTTGGTTTAGAAGTCATGTGGTCGCCATGTGAAGCGTGTTAAGCTTGCGCGGGAGATTTAGTCTTAATTAAAGCATCAGCTCAACCATTTATGTCACCTGTGACATCATCACTGTTGCCAACTCCTCAGTAAGGAAAATGGCTATCGCTAAATGACATCATCACCAAATTTGCGTTTGTCTATTTGCGTGTTTAGAGAATAAACATTGTGGGACAGAAAGAAAATAAGTGAAAAAACTAAACTTTGTCTAGACCCACATTACATTAATTATTTTTACATAAATTAATTTTAGTTACGGGCAGCATGGTGGGTTAGTGGTTAGCACATTTGCCTCTCAGCGCTAGGGATTCCCAATTCGAATCCCAATCTGGGTGGACTTTCCAAGTCCTCCTCGTGTCTGCGTGGCACACACCGTACCAGCTTTTTACATAGAGGCACATACCGTGGCTGACACTGTGTAAGATAAATGCATTTATGTTTACATCCTGCTCCGTAATTAGGGGATGGGTTCAGTGACGGTTTTTGCAGTGTGAACGTGGCGCGATGGGGTTCTGCTCTGACTGAGCACTGAGAGGGTTGTGGAATGGGGCTCAAGCCAGAACTACGGTCTCCACAAGTGTTTAAAAGTCTCTATTAACACTAGAAAAAGTCGCTACGTTTGTCGCTAGATGTGTTTTTCAAATATAAGTCGCTAAAGGGTCTGAAAAGTCGCTAAATATAGTGACAAAGTCGCCCAGTTGTCAACAGTGGACATCACAAATACACACCTCCTGCTAATAGATAAATGCATTTATCAGAGGGAGTGATAGCTCAGTGGTTGGGGTGTTGGACTAACAATCAGAAGGTTGAGGGTTCAAATCCCAGGTCCATTGAAGTTACCAATGTGGGTCCTTGAGCAAGAACCTTAACCCTCATTGCTCGTGGGTGCTGTATCAACCCTTTGTTCTGACCCCAACCAAGAACCAAGCTTGGATATTTGAGAGTCACTTTGGATAAAAGCGTCTGCTAAATAACCAAATGTAATGTAATATATGATTGATAAACCCACTGTCATATGTATGCTTTGTCTTTTAAGGTATTTTCCCTTCGGTATAATCTTCCTGGTGGCTGGAAAGATCCTGGACATGAGTGATCCATCCACTCTGGGCAAGAAATTGGGCTGGTATACAGTGACCGTCCTGACTGGACTGTTTGTTCACGGATTCATTCTCCTGCCTTTATTCTTTTTTCTCCTCACACGGAAAAACCCCTTCACCTACATCCGCGGCCTGCTACAAGCTATGGTCATTGCTCTGTCCACATCATCAAGGTTCGATTCAAGTTTTCTGTTACATCTTATATTTGTTTCTTTGCTGAGCAGCAGACAAATACTGTCCAACCACTTTAATGGGTACAGAAATTTTGAAGTGTATTTGGTGACTTTAAGGACATTTTTTACAAACTTTAATAAACAAATTGATTTGATAGAGGTCAGCATGGTGGCTTAGTGTTTAGCATGTTCGCCTCTGAGCACTAGGGGGTCCTGGTTCGAATCCCGATCTGAGTGGAATTTCCATGTCCTCCCTGTGTCCGCGTGGGTTTTCAGAGAAATTGAATGCTCTAAATTGCCCTGTAAAGTGTGTGTTAGGCGCTGGGAAGATACTGCCAGGATAGGGCACCAATCTATTACTGGGCACATATGATAAACAAAAAACTTTTCTCTCTGTATTCCTCAGTTCTGCTACACTACCAATCACTATGAAGTGTTTGCTGGAGAATTGTCAGGTGGACAGACAGATTGCTCGGTTTGTCCTTCCAGTCGGTGCCACCATCAACATGGACGGTACTGCTCTTTATGAAGCTGTCGCTGCCATCTTTATCGCTCAAGTCAACGAGTATGAGCTGGATTTTGGGCAGCTTATTACAATTAGGTAAATATTAATAAACAACGGATGAACGAGGGTGCTTAACATCTCTCCATATCAAGTCATTTGTCATGTCTATAACATCAACATGCTATACATCCTATACAAGCACCTGCTATGGAACAAATAGCCAGATCGAATAATCATCAGGTTTGATGATACTAAAGTGTAGCTGGTTTCTCCTTAACTATTGACTTGTCAGTTCTCTTACCATAGAGGTAGTATGAGGCGGCGTCTACAATCCACACAAGTTGCTCAGGTAGTGCAGCTTATTCAGGATGGCACATCAAAGCCAGCTGTGTTTTTGTCAGCACAGTGTCCAGAGCATAAAGCAAATACCAGGAGACATGGAGGGGGCCATAGGAGAGAACATCCGCCGCCTCATCAGGAGCATGCCCAGGTGTTATAGGGAGGTCATTCAGGCACGTGGAGGACACACACACTACTGAGCCTCATTTGAACTTGTCTTGAGGAATTTCCACTGAAGTTGGATCAGCCGGTCATTTGATTTTGTACTTTGATTTTGAGTAGGATGCCAAATCCAGAACTCTATGGGATAATCATTTGCATTTACATTTATAGATTTATTGTCAATATTTTCAATTTGATCAATATTGTAGATGTTTGTTTCAATTTGTAATAATTTAATTAATAATTGCATCATTAGCGCAACATTCATTAACATTTATAAATAAGTAAAAAAAAAAAAAAAAAAAAAAAAACTCCACATTGTGATTAAAAGTACACCTTGGCAACAAAGCATCGGGGTAAATGGATTATACTTGGATTATACTGCCACATCCAGTGGTACTGATTACTATTTTTTTTCTTTGGTGGAATAAATTAAAAAAGGTAATAGTGTTTAATATATTAAAGAAGTTTCATCATTAACTTAATGGAGTTTTTTTTTTTGTTCAAATTAGGTCATATTTTACTCCGATTGCAGAAATAAAAATTCCAAACATTATGCCCAAACATTTGCATACCATTCTATACTCTTTATACACCTTACAATCACATGGTAGTACAAATCTTCAGAAATAGATCTTTGCGTGAGTGATAAAATGATTGTCTGTCTTTTTCTCATTCTGTCTGTCACTTTCTTTTGCTTCAACAGTGATCTCACTAGAGGGGTGAGAAGGTGACAGGTAAGAGATGTGTTATGAGGATAGAAGTAGTAGATTGTGGTTGTCTGTGGGCGCTAATACTTCCCAGGGATGCGCTGCTGGCATCAGAAATAAAGGCTGTTGGCCAACAGATGTACATGCTAGCTTCCGAGCCTCCTTCATCAGATTAAGAGGAGGTTGTGTGCATTATGGGAAAAGACCAGAATGACTTATTTGAAAATGTAAAGATCAAACCACATGCATCTTATCTACAACACTCGATATTTATATGAAGTAAGTGTTGTCAATAAGGTAACAGTAATACTTCCCACACTACAGATTAACCAAGCTTGCATCCAGACAGAAATGCATTTTTGTTTTGACTCAGTGGTTTATTGATTTAAAATTTATTGTGCTCTAGTGAGGAATGTCGTCTGGTGATGCCAAGTCACCGTGGTGCTAATTCTCACTCCATTTCATTCACCACCGCTAAATGGTGGAATGATCTTCCTAATACTGTTCATAAGGTTGAGTCCCTTAGCATTTTTAAGAACCTTCTCGAGGGAGGTTCCCCATGCCCATCCAGGGGAAAACATCTTGGGCGCTTGGCAGATACACCGAAGACAGGGCGCCAATCTATTGCTGGGATTGCCACACACTCATACACACATTATACAGGGCAATTTAGAGCACTCAATTCACCTTGCATCCATGTTTTTGGAATATGGGAGGAATCTGGAGAACCCGGAGAAAACCCACACAGACACGGAGAGAACATGGAATCTCCACCCAGATTGGGATTCGAACCGGGAATCCCCAGTGCTGAGAGGCAAAGGTGTATCTGCCCTTCACCTGAAACGTTCTCCCGTGGATGCCATGGGGAACCCCACCATGAATCTAGAAGAGGATTAAGCGGAAGATAATAAATGAATCAAAGAAGGAACCCAGGGTTAGGGCTGCAGGGACATTGACGTAGTGATTGTATGTTAGTGAATCTTGCACTAGTACTAGTAAATCACAGCAGTACATTTAGAAAATTTAAACCTGTACAGGCAGCGTTCTATTAGCACACATGAAGTTTTAAAGGCTGACTAACACAAAATGTGTTGCAACAAACAAGCTACTGTGTCTGACATTATATCCACAAGATGGAGCAGCAAGTTATGCATTTAATACAGTGCGCAGTGAGTGGACACAATGTTTGAAAACTCCATTACTGCTGTGTCTGACACACATTAAGACACAGCTCAATGCTCCTCTATTGTAAAGCAGCACAGATAATTAATTACAAGTTGACACTATACCCCCCTCGTCTTACTGTTAAATATCGATCAAAAAAACAAATGCATTAAAACGTAAAGTAATAGAACTAAATGAATTCATTGTAAAAATGTATACGTTTGTATATACGATTTGTGTAGAAATGTTTCTTTCTTTTTCAATATATTTTATTTTCAGTCATGTTCATTTATAGCAGATAAAATACCCTATTTAAAAACGTTTTCTTGGATGTATTCCGCCTTATACACTATTTTATGATATTGTAGTCACCAAATGTAACCTGAAATTAATTTGAAATTGTTTGCCTTTTTGGCTTGGCATTTATCTTCCTCGTCCTCATCCTCTATCTCTAAACTCGCTTCTGCAATCTCCTGTCTCCAGTTGGCCGCACGGTCCTTTTGGGGTATTGTTTGTGTATCTTCATGTCCACACGATGACTTATTGCATGGCATTTTCATATAAAAACATTCTGGAATAATCTCTGCTTAGCTTTGCATTGTGTATAGAAGATGGACGAGCCAAGAATTCTGTTGGGGGAAACCTGTATAAACCGCAGAAGTATTTATTCCAGTATGAAAAATGACCTTTTTTTGTGAATTTAGACATTTGTCAGTATTCAAAAAGTTGCATTTAATGATTCAAATGTGTTCTTGGAAATAAAGTTTGTAAGTGGGAAGTGAACTCCAGTAAATTGTGGTTATTGGATTTTGCACTGGTGGTTTTATCAAAGACCAACGTGTGCCAGACTGCAATTGTGTAAACGATTGTAAAAGAAAAATTATAAATGTGGGGGGGGGGGGGGTGAATGTAATTTCTTTTGAACCAATGGATCAATCACATGTTTTAGTCAATGAAAACCATGCAATTGTTGTAAAAATATGTTAGTAGTTGAAAAGAATTGTTATTTGAAAAAAATGATTTACAGCTTCAACCTTAAAATTTCAACCGCTAATTCCTCAGATATAGCATACATAACACTGCAAATTGCAGGTGTGAGATAATTATAGCCAGCACTGATTTTAGAATCTTTAAAATATTTGTTAATGCATATTTGTGTCTAGACTATACCACATGTTTTTCTTGCCTTTAATAATCTCAGATTGATGACTGGGACAAGCTGTTGCATGATTTCTTGTTCTTTAAACTGCTGAAGACTACACTTTTTGCAACTTCTGAAACTCTAGGCATTATTCACGTTTGTGAACATTGTCATAAAAAAGATAAATAAGCCATGCTCTTAAAAAAACGAGGAAGCAAGCCATCACCCAGTAACAGTGGGAGTCTTACATCTCATTTTAACCAAAATCAGTATTAGTAACACCATATTTGCAAGAAATTATATGTATACAGTGCAGGCCAAAAGTTTGGACACACTTTCTCAATCAATGCGTTTTTTTTTTTTTTTTTTTTTTGTTTTTTTTTTACCCCCTTTTT
>JAOUQT010019718.1:0-11841 GCA_025769995.1 Xyliphius kryptos | reverse complement strand
CGCCTCATGCTACCTCTATGGTGAGAGAACTGACCAAATGCAAAAGTGGCCAAAACATCAGCCAGAAAGGATGAGAAGAGAGAAGGTCCATGGTCACAATCCGCAGAATCACGGTGCTTGACCGGCCAACCAACTCGCCGGTGCTAAACCCAATTTAAAATCTAAGGGGTATTCTCAAGCGGAAGATTAGGGGCACCGGATCCAAAACCAAAAAGCTGACAGTAACCTTGAGGAAATCTGGGCTTCCAGACCTTTCAGGCACTGTGATGGCATGGGCATCAAACCAGGTTTTGGTGCTTCGGGCGGCATGGGTTTTAAATGGAACTATAGAAATGAATCAACTTTTTCAATTAGATCCAAATCTTTTGGAAAGGGTCTGTATACACACATACATTAAATGATTTACTTCTGTATCTCACATATGAATATGTGTACTTACACACACACGCACGCACGCACGCACGCACGCAAGCGCCAATCCACTTGATTTCTATCTCTCGCTGTATACATTCTATTGTTCTATTTAAAGTTACTGTCCCATGACGTGACACAATGAGGACCGAAAACAGGTTTTATTAACACACAGCTGTCTGCTGCCCCAACGCCCTGTTTCGTTCTGCCCCCATGTTCTGGGACCAACCGTGGAGAGAGTGAGGAGCATCACAGCATCTCCATCCTCCTGCCTCCAACACCGTCGGCCTGTGGGTTTCTGACCTGTGCGTTCCAACCAAAAGCCTCGAATGTCCAGGCATGACCGCCGTTTTCGAGCACTCATTGCCACATCAGTTCACAACGAGGAAACTGCGCGGGATGTTCAGGGGAAACGAATCACACCTCTAAAGTTGTTTTACTCAAAGACGATTAAAGTCTGTCTCAGAGTTTCCTGCAGCTACAGAGCAACCAGGCAGTTCCCAAAAACCGGTGGGACCAGAATGAACGGAAGCCTGGGATCATGTGATCGCTCCGCATTAAAGCGCAACTCTATAAACTGCACCACAACAAACCACGCCATGCACACACCACATCGCCAAACACTGAAAAGAACGTCAGAACACAAACCACAACACAACACACACCAGACTACAAAACACCCCCCCACAACCACACATACAACACACACCAATCACCACCAGCAAACCACACATCATAAAATACTCCAAGCTGTATAGGCTTAAATCCAACTACCAGTGAAGTAAATCAGGGGATGTGCATCTCTGTAATGAGAAGGGCGTGGTCTAATGACATCAGCACCCTATATAAGGTGTGCTTAATTATTAGGCAACTTCCTTTCTTTTGGCAAAATGGGTCAGAAGAGAGACTTGATGGACTCTGAAAAGTCCAAAAATGTGAGATGTCTTGCAGAGGGATGCAGCAGTGGTGAAATTACCAAACTTTTGACGCGTGATCCCCAAACAATCTGTTGGCAAATATCTGTAAAATGGTTTTATGGACTGATGAAATGAAAGTGACTCTTGCTGGGCCAGATGGATGGGCCAAGGCTGGATCAGTAAAGGGCAGAGAGCTCCACTCCAACTCAGACGCCAGCAAAGTGGTACTGGTATGGGTGCTGGTATCATCAAAGATGAACTTTTCAGTTTGAGGATGGAGTGAAGCTTAACTCTGGGACCTACTGCCAGTTTCTGGAAGACACCCTCTTTAAGCAGTGGTACAGGAAGAAGTCGGTATCGTTAAAGACAAACATGCTCCATCACATGTATCCAAATACTCCACAGCGTGGCTGGCCAGTAAAGATCTAAAAGAAGAAAAAATAATGTCATGGCCCCCTTGTTCACCTGATCTGAACCCCCATACAAACAAAACCCAGTTGACCGTTTACCATTGATCTGGCTCATCATCATCTACAGAACCCTGGTACAGACCGCCGTCCAGCAGGTTCTGTAATGTCATGTCGAGCGGGGAGCGGCGTCTGCTGATCATGTTACACTACTAAAGTTAAACCAAAAAGCCCCGCCCACAAGTAAACAGACAGACAGTACACACATCGCCCTCTGCTAAAGTTCTGCTGATGTTTAAATGCCGGAAAAAAGAGAACAGCTACCGGTTGACCTGGTTCTGACGGACACGCCCACCACGGACAAGAAACCAAACAAAACAATAACAAGAAAACAACAGGGTCTGATTATCAGCGTGTGGGCCACATTCTTGCCAAACCGCATTAGACGTGCGGTCCGTGTGTGTGTGTGTGTGTGTGTATATGTCTCAAAATAGCATCAGACTGTCATCACTCTGCACAACTGTGTTTCAGATTCATCCTGCTGAAAGACGGAGGCGTGACTCCGGCGGTACTCAACAGAATACAGATGGAACCATGTGTGGACAGATCACGAGCTCCGACTTTCAAAACCGAATGATGAATTCATCACGCATGTTGGAATTTCTTAGTTGCTGGGACAACGCGCAAATCGGAATCACAAATGTTTCTAAGGTTCGTAATGTGTACTACAGATCAGTTCCACTTTGTTCTGTATTTAGTTCCAAATAAAATGGGGCTGATGGTACACCCTGCGCAGGCCGCGTCATGATGCTTGTCGCCATCTCACACCCCGCCATCAGTCCATATTCAAGCTTCATTGAAATAACAGGTTGCTTTGTGTAAGTACCTCTGCTAACGGTGATGTCTGGAGAGGAGCTGTGTTCAGGTACAAATAGTAATATAAAACAAAGCCTTCTGTCCAGGATTGCAGGGTTTGGGATTTTTGCCCCGACCCGACCCGACCCTGGCTCCACCACCAGCCAACGGCGGCCCCAGCACAAGCCGGAGCACAGAAGTCATGCAAATACCACAAAACTGCCCGCTGGTTGGCCAGACCTTCCGTTCATTTCTTTCATGCCAAGCTATTTCTGTAAGCTCCGCCCTCTGGGCCCCTCAGATTCATCACACCAGCAGGTTCCTCACATTGGTGTCGTGATCTTACTCAGTTTGGAGAAGTGAGATTATAAATAACAATATAAACCCTCACAGCGTGTTTACTAAACTACACTGAACCACTTCTCATTTTAACCAACCAAACAAAGCAGTCTCTCCCCAGTGTCCCTCCCTCACTGTCTCTCCCCAGTGTCCCTCCCTCAGTCTCTCCCCAGTGGCCCTCCCTCACTGTCTCTCCCCAGTGGCCCTCCCTCACTGTCTCTCCCCAGTGGCCCTCCCTCAGTCTCTCCCCAGTGTCCCTCCCTCACTGTCTCTCCCCAGTGTCCCTCCCTCAGTCTCTCCCCAGTGTCCCTCCCTCACTGTCTCTGCCTGGTGTCTCTTCCACACATTCTCTCCCTGGCATCCCTCTGTCGTGTCTCAAAGTCTCCCCATGGTGTCCCTCCTTCGCAGTCTCCCCCTAGTGTCCCTCCCTCGCAGTCCTCAAATGTCTCTTCCTCGCCGTCTCCTCCTTGTGTCTCTCGCATGGATTCTGTCCCTTGCGTCCCTCTCTCATGTCTCTTCCTCGAAGTCTCTCCCTAGTGTCCCTCCCTAGCAGTCCCTGCTTAGTGTCCCTCCGTCGCAGTCCCTCAGTGTCCCTCCGTCGCAGTCTCTCTCTAGTGTCCCTCCGTCGCAGTCCCTCAGTGTCCCTCCGTCGCAGTCTCTCTCTAGTGTCCCTCCCTTGCAGTCCCTCAGTGTCCCTCCGTCGCAGTCTCTCCCTAGTGTCCCTCCCTCGCAGCATTCAAATTTCTCTAGTGTCTCTTCCACGCATTCTTTCCCTTGCATCCCTCGCTCATGTCTCTTCCTCAAGGTCTTCCCCTAGTGTGCTTCCCTCGCAGTCTCTCCCTTGAAGTCTTCCCCCTTCCACACGGTCTTCCCCTAGTGTCCCTTCCACACGGTCTTCCCCTAGTGTCCCTTCCACACGGTCTTCCCCTAGTGTCCCTTCCACACAGTCTTCCCCTAGTGTCCCACTCCCTCGCAGTCTCTCCCTAGTGTCCCCCCCCTCCTTCGCAGTCTTTGAAAAGTATGTCCCCCTTCCTCACTTTCCCTGGTGTGCCTCCAAGTCTTAACATCATAGCAAGGACAAAATGTGGGTCCGCAGGCTAAAACAAAACCTTGAGCATGGACATCTGAAATGGCTCCGCGTACGTGGACAACCAGTGGCTCTGCGTGCGTTGACTACCTGTGGGTCGGGCAGCATGGACTAGGAACATGGCTTTTTTAGTGGATCCGCGAGTGTGGACAACCTATGGGTCTGTGATCGTGGATATCTTCTGTGGCTCTGCGAGCGTGGACGCCTGTGGGTCCGCGAGTAAAGAAGTCTGTGGACGGCAAAGAAATGCTAGTATTTACATTTTTGATCTCCTCCCTTATACTTCTGTTGTTCTGAATTTGAACCAACGCCAACCTTCTGGCAGCATAAAGGGATTTTTCTGGTTCGAATATCACCCCTCCTACCTCCCCCCTCCTTAAAAGTGTCATGAGCAGTGGGTTCAAAATTTATTGCCTTGGCTGCTTTGAATTTTCACTCAAACTCACATCAATGAATAGAGAAAGGATCGTTTTTTAAACCTCTGGAACGTCTGCAGCGAGGCCTGTCCCAGTGTTTACATTCGGAATTGAATTAACAGTCTTGAGGTCCGTTGGCAGCGAGATTACGTCCAGTTCAAATCCTCCCTCCTCCTTCTTCTTCCAGCTTGTTCCTTTCGAAGGCGCCACAGCGGAGAAGATCCACATATTCGACTTGGCAGTTTGACACCGGATGCCTTCTGAGAGCGACTGAAACATCCACCCATAAAATTTATGACAATCTAGAGTCTCCACTTTACAGCATGTCTTTATATGTGGAAGGAAAAATAGACCCCGAAAAATAACCCCACACAGACACAGGGAGGACAAGCAAACGCCGCAGGACCACTTGGTTGGTTGGCACACCTCTTCAGATTCAGTCATTTTCTCTCAGCAGTGTTACTTTTTTGATCATAATATTCATATTTCCTCATCAGTTACCAATCTAGGTATAAAACTGGACTCTTAACTTTTAACAGTCATATTACGCAAACTCAGTAAAACCTCTTTGTATCACCTGCGTGACATTACCACCCCTCTCACACTGTCAGATGCGGACAAAGTGATCCACGCCTTTGTCTCCACCCGACTGGATTATTGTAATGCCCTTCTCATCGGGATTTCTAGCCAAAATCTTCAGAGATTGCAGTTTGTTCAAAACAGTTCTGCTAGGATTCTTATGAGGGTGCGAAAGTATGAGCACACCACTCCCATCACCCACTCTATATACTGGTTGCCTGTCTCACTCAGGATTCAACGTAAGGTTTCTGTTCTGACTCACCAGTATATATATATATATATATGGACATGTTCCAGATTATCATAAAGAACTGATTGCCCCACAGACTTCATCCCGATCCGTTTGCTCAAAAAAAACAATCAGCTCCTCATTCCAAGGACAAACCTCAAAACCATGGGTAATTGGGCCTTCTGCTCTGCTGCCCCTCGTTAGTGGAATGCTCTACCGGAACATTTGCGGATACCCCAGAGAGTTAGGATTTAAAACCTTTCTTTTTAACCAAACATTTAAGTGATTTTGAAATGTATATATGTTTATGAGCGTGTGTATGTCTACATGTGTGTGTATGTAGGCATATGTGTACATTTATATGTACGTATGTATATATGCATGCAAATATGTATGTGAGTATGTATGCATGTATGTGTGTCTATTTCATTTTATCTAGTTTGTTGGCACCTGTGGCACTTTGAGATTTGTTTCAAATATAAAGGGCATTACAAATAAAATGTATTATTATTATTCACTGGGTCAGAGGTGATGGTCAAGAACCTTGATCAAGGGTCCAATTTTGGTGGACTTGGGATTTAAACCGCCAACCTTCAGCTTGATAGCCCAACACCATAAACACTGAGCTCCCAGGACATCTGGAAGCAGCCCCTTGGGTGGAACAGAGAGGTGGGGTGGCGCAAAGCAACCGAGTTGGGGTTGGGGAGCAGAGGGCACAAGACAATTGGAAACAAATTAAAGGTAATTAGCAAACCTGCCGGAGGTTACGTTAATGGTCAGCATGCAGCTGTATGAAATGGGGCGAGAGACAGAAGGTGGACAGAGATGGCCGCGGTGACAGGAATGGTGGATGATGCGGTTCCACCAACTAGCAGTGTGTATTTTAATGGTTTAACATCCGAACCTGTGCTCCATTAATCCGATTTTCAGTCCTTACTGTGTCCGGCCATGTGACACACATCTGTATGTAAGGTGGAGCCAACACTGTACTGGGTATTAAACACGCGGTCAGAAGGTAGCAAGTGTGCTAATCACTAGGTGAGATGGGGAACCCTTGACGTTCCAAACCGCCGTTTATTGGGAAACAGCAACCCTGCTCCACCATAGAACAACTAAATCTAATAACTTCCTACCGAGTATACAGAGAAAGAGGAGAGAGAGAGAGAGAGAGAGCAAAAGAACAAGACCCTCAGCAGCTGTTTCACAATCTCACTTTAAAGCATTAACACTAATGGGACAGAAAATCACTTTCTGCTTTGTATTCACTCCTTTTCCTCTCAACTGAACCACGTATTCATAAAAGAACCGCGCAACAGGGAGAGAACTTACTGCCAGAGCAAGCATCACAGTACCGCGGAGGCCCGGTCCAACAAAAGCACCACAATACACAAGCACTGTACAACAAAAACTCTGTACCCCAGAAGCACCGTACTCAAACAGCGCCGTACTTCGGACACGCCGTACCGCAAGAGCACCATACTACGAATGCGCCGTACAAGCGCTGTACCTCGGAAGCACGGTACTACACCATGGAAACACTAGGCTAAGAAGGCACCTAGTCTGGGATGGATTTGGATTCTTAACGCCATGCTACGGCTGGGAAGATATATTGAGCAGTTCACCTCGATAATGATAAATGGACCATAATTTTAACACACACACCCCAAAATTTAAGATATGCATAAGGCCAACATAAATACTACAGCCATATTGATGGTACAATTCCTTTTTTATTGCCACTACAGAGAGCCCGCAGCCTCTTATAGGAACATGAACGTAGTCGACAAAAAAAGACAGAACAAATTTTCATTTTTTTTACCTAAAATACCTATATGAGCAAAACAATGTCGGTTATCGTCATAAATTTTGGTATATCTGTACATTTTCGATATATCGCCCAGGCCTACACCATGCTCATACAAAAGTCTTTTTCATGGCAGGTACTTTACTACCTAAAAAAAAAATTAAAAAAAAAAAACAAGAATATAAATGATTAAATAGTACTAGTGGTCGAATTAGGAGTTTCTTGAGTCCTTGTATTACGTTTCTTGAATAAGTCGCATGTTGGTGGTTGTTTTCCCTTCACACGGTGATCAAGCCGCACTCTCCTGTTTTACACAGCAGTTTTTGGCGTGCGGCCACAGCGTTGATTCCATAGTTTGTTTAACTGAGTGGTTCCAGTTTCAGGCCTGACAGTCACCACAAACCTCACACCTCCCAAAATTGCACAAAGGTGATTCTGCAATCACGGCGGACCACCACAGCCCACTGACAAAAATAAACACCGCATCAGTGGCTCAACCTCAGAAGCCAAAACTAAAGCGAATTCGTTGACGTCACGTTATCACATTATTACACCTTCTGCTAAAAGTGAAAACATTTCAATTATTTACACACAGTTACAAAAAAGCTAAAAAATGTGGATGAACAACTGAGTGAGAGTAATGTCTGCCTGCAGTATGAAAACACACACTCATAAAAACATAAAGGGAACACAACCAAATCCTAGATCTCAATATATATATATTATATATACATATATCTCGTTTGATTCTCTACTTTCATTTTAAGTAAAATTCCAAACCCAGAGCGCCATGGGATAATAATTCTGATTTACATTTAGATCATTGTGTTATTTTTTTTGTTCTCAATGCTTTCCACTATCTACTAAATAAAGATTTTCAACTGATATTTTATTCATTGAGATCCAGGATGTGTTATTTTATATACAGTGCCTTGCCAAAAGTATTCAGCCCCTTGAACTTCTCAACCTTTTGCCATTTAGGCTTCAAACAAAGATATGAAATTGTAATTGTTTGTGAAGAATCAACAAATGGGAAACACTTTGTGACGCACTTTCACAGATTCTCGATTGGATTCAGGTCTGGACTTTGACTTGGCCATTCTAATACCTGAATAAGTTTATTTGTGAACCATTCCATTGTAGAGTTTGCTTTACGTTTTGGATCATTGTCTTGTTGGAAGATAAATCTCTGTCCCAGTCTCAGGTCTTCTGCAGACTCACACTGGTTTTCTTTCAGAATGATTCTGTGTTTGGCTCCATCCAACTTCCTATCAATTTGAACCATCTTCCCTGTCCCCGCTGAAGAAAATAAAGATTTTCAACAGAAATATTTTATTCATTGAGATTTAGGACGTGTTATTTTTGTGTTCCCTTTATTTTTTTGAGCAGTATATATATATATATATATATATATATATAAATACACATACATTCACACAAACACACACAGGTGTTAATATGGGAGGGAAAGCGCACTGGCCTCAAACAAATAGTACTATTTTTTCCTGACATCAAAGACTTGAATAAAAACCCAGTTGTTTTGGTCAGTTACATAACATCAGTGTTTCTGACAAAACCACGTCAGTCACATGACCTCCCCTGACACAGATCCACAATGTTACTGTTTAAACACGAAGCAGAGAGGGGAGGGGAGGGGGATGAGATCCAGGGGTGGCGTAACAAAGAGACCCACCACAGAGCTCTACAGCTTTATGATCAAGAACACGAGGACTTCCTTTCAAGAATGATCTCACACCTTTCATTTGGACCTCGTCTGAAGGCCATGTGCAAATCCATCAGTGGATCTATACCCCCATCTTACACGTGATTAAGAACCAACAGAGTTCTGTACACAGAACACACTGCACACCCTCAGGGTTCAGCCCCTGATTTGCAGATGGTTCTAATGGAATGCATAAGTTTCGACGTTCCTAATGGAGCAGGCTGGAGAGTCCACATGTCCTTCTTCAATGCTCCACAACTTATCATAGCTTAACATGATGTTACTCATTGTGTAGTTCGACGTGAAGCTGGAGCAATTAGGCGTTAAGGTCTGAGGAGCTTGGGGTCAGAATCCAAAACTTCAGATTTAAAAGTCCAACACCCGAAACCACTGACTTGGAGTCACTTCACATTTACCCAATGTGACTCAACAGTTGGGGTCAGAACACAGGGCCAACCATGATTCAACCCCCTGAAGCAATAAAGGCCAGGGGCCTTAAGGGTCCACAATGAAGGACTGTGTTTGAATCCTGAAATTCTGACCAAGAGCCCAACCCACTAACCACTGAGTCACTTACATGAAGCTACTTTGTAGACACTTCTAATTCTAAACATCAAGTCACTTTGGGTCAATTACAGTGATTCATGATACAGCCCACCCCCCAAGAGCAATAAGGGTTAGGGGCCTTAAACAAGAGTCCACAATGTGAACTCCAACCTTCAGCCTAAAAGCCAAACACACTTAACCACTGAGTCACTTACATGAAGTCACTTCGCAGACACTTTAACCCAAAGGGACTAGATGTTTATAATTAGACATGATACAACCTCCTGGTGCAAAAAGGAATAAGGGCCTTGATCAAAAGGTCCAAAGGTCTGAACCCCAAAGTTCAGACTAAACCCTCAAACACTGAGTCAATTATATGAAGAGTCACTTTTACTCAAAGCGACTTAATCTTTGGGGTCAGGACACCGGGTCAGCCATGATACAACCCCCAAAGCAATTAGGGCTTGGGGCCTTAATCAAGGGTCAATGTTGGAGAATTTGGATCTGAACACTAATGTTAACACTAGAAGCCCAACACACTTAACCATTAAGTCACTTACATAACGTGACTAGATGTTTAGGGTCAGAAACCAAAATCAGACAGCTCCCTAGAGCAAAAAGTGTTAGTAGCCTTCATCAAGGGTCCACTAAGAAGAAAAATCAAACTTAAGACTGGCACGTATGGCTGCTGTGGCGATTCCGTCTTTCCTGGGGATTTTGACAAAATATAAATATTGTAGTTTGATCTTTGTTCAGTCAATGGTTTATTATCTTCCGCTTAATCCTCTAGCAGGGTCTTAAGGAGTCCCCATGCCCATCCAGGGGAGAACAGTTTGGGCACTGGGCAAATACACCCAGAACAGGGCACCAATCCATCGCTGGTCAGGCACGCACGCACACACACACGGCAATTTAGAGCAGTCAATTTACCTTAAATCAATGTATGTGGGAGCGAACTGGAGAACCCAGAGGAAACCCACACTGACATGAGGAGAACATGGAAACTCCACCCAAATTGGGATTCAAACCGGGAATCCCCAGTTTGAAAAATCAAAGTCAAAATCAAATCAATAGTTTATTAGTTTGGGTCTGCAGTGAACAAGGTCTGGGTCCGGACCTGGTCCACCTATTACTGACCTCGGCCCGAAATCATTAAGTCCGTTACATGAGGTCACAAGTGAAGTATAAAAACTTTTTTTTTTTTTTTAACCCCGCAAGCAGTTTTGTTCAGAACCCATATGAAATAAGTGGCGGCTCGATGGACGCATTGCTGCCGTGAGATACACCGTCCTGAAGCATCTCCACCTTCAGTCTGACTGGATGGAAGTCGCAGTCAGTCGGCCGCTGCTGTTGAATAGCACATATTGTGCAGCTATAGCTTTGTCAGCGTCGGAGTTCCTTTGCACGTGTGCATATACATGAGGGTGCCAGGGGGCGGGGTGTGGCTTAACTCAGCCTTCGCGCACAGCTGGGCAAAGAAACGGCCTTTGTCTTTAGGCTTCGGCACTGAGTCCAACGATATGTGGCCAGAGACGCGCACATGCTGCACACATGCACCACCGGGCGCAGCTTCAAACAGATCTGTCGGTACACCCACGCAAAACTCACGAGGACCGCCATAAACGCCAGCACTGCAGCATGTGACACCTGCACCCCCGGACCCCCGATCGAAGACCGTGGGAGACGTGTTAGCTTTTCTCCCAAATGCGGACTGACGGGTCGGAAAACAGAGACGGGACTGCATTTCCAGAGCTCGCTCTGGACCCGCGAGCCCGCAGGAAATTGGTTCTGGGTCGAGGAGTCAAAAGGAAACAGCATGCGGCACAAAAGCCGATCTGTCCCCCTGTAGTCTGCATTTAGACCTCAGAGATCGATTGCACTGGACTGAAAGGCCAGGGCCACGCAGTTGGTCTTGCTTCAAAAGCACAAATCAGAAAGAGTTTGATGCAGGAGCAGAGAAAGTGCTTTCAACAAGCAGGCGGCTCCAGTGACCCTGCGGGGCGCAGTCCTCTTGTACATTAAATGGACTATTCCAAGTTGGGGTTTGGAAATCCTGGTACAATGTGTTGGTCTGTCAGTAAAGTCGTTGTCTATTCCTTCCTCAGACCTCGACCACATCCTCTCAGACCCCGAACACACCCCCAACGCTGCAATTAGAGACCGTTTAATCTCCTATAATCTCATGAGGGAAATACATACAAATTACAGTCCGCCCCACAAACACTGAACATTTCAACTAAAACACAAACACACTGACTGATCCCTTTATCTACCACCTAAATACCAACACACACACACACCCACACACAAATTATATATATATATGTGGATAAAGGTTGAAAAACCAAAAGGGGGCCGAATACTTTTGCAAGGCGCTGTATATACACACTAAACAACACAATGTAACTCCAAGTAAACCACACTTTTGTGAAACCAACCTGTCCAGTTGGAAAGCAACACTGATTGTGAATCAGTTTCACTTGCTGTTGTGCGAATGGAACAGACAACAGGTAGAAATGAGAGGCACT
>JAOUQT010019709.1:0-11841 GCA_025769995.1 Xyliphius kryptos | reverse complement strand
ACTTGGTGGGACTGGGAATCGAACCGGCGACCTTTAGGTTACAAGGCTGGTTCCCTAACCACAAGCCTACAACTGATATGAATGTTAAGCGCTTAGAAGAGTGTTTTATTGTTAATAATGTCACGGCTGGACAAAGGGCTTGATGTCCAATGCACCATTTTTTTGTTAATTAAGAACTCACTCCAACTGAAACTGTTAACTGATCACTACATTTCACACAAAGTGAAATGTGTTCACAAAATGGGAAGTTGTGTGTTAGTGTCTAATGTCTTGGATGGACAAATGGCTCAGCCAATCAGATTTAAGAACCGAAACTACCTGTTGTATAAGTATGAATTGGATTTTTTGTTACTTTACAATAGCACCAGCAAATTGTGTTTGTGAAAATTAAGCTGGAATCCGATAAACTTCACAATTTATCTGTTGTTATGTATCGTCTAATCTGATTCATGTTTCTAGTTTTGATATTTTTGTTTTTCTGTTTGTGATTTGTGTTACAGCTTCTCCTCGTCATGATTGGATCCACTGATGAGACTCTTCAGGAGGCAGCAGCTGGCTGCGTTGCGAACATCCGCTACCTTGCTCTCGCCAATGATCGGGCCAAGTATGGGTAAAAAACACAGCCATGAATGTCTCACATGTGATTGTGATACTTTCCACTGTGTGTTAAATGTTCACTATTCCTCCTACATTTGTCATTTATCTATTTAATTACTAGAACAATTCAGTAACAATAAACATTATTGTTATTATTGTAATGACCTTAGTGGGAGTGTTTTGTCTTAACTGAACACACACACAAAGAAAAACACTATGTCATTTTTGTGTGTTTTTTTTAAGCAAAACTTTTTTTTTTTGGCCGATAATAATCCCACGCTTATTATTTTTTTCGAACACTTGACCCAGAAAAACCTTGGACACATATGACTAATCAGAAAATAGCACATAAATACCTACGTTATTGTGTTCTCACTGTGTTAAATTGTGTGATGAGTTCTTTTTCGCTGATGTTCTTTTAAATTTTAAATGCTGCATGTTAATTCTTTTAGCAGTGACATAAGTGGGCGTGGTTTACTGTGAATAAACACAGTGGCTAACCTCCTTCCTGCCCAGCACTGATGTAAGTGAAAAACAGATGACCATGTTTTTTTATAGTCTAATGCTGATGCTTTATACAAATGCCATTTATTTTAAGTCCCCCCAACTCGGAACACTTTGTAAAATGCAACCAACACTAGAACTTGTAATTTATTAGTTTAACTAAAGAAGGTTCAATAATATGAACTCTCCCACAACCCAGCATTACCAGTTCCTTTATTCTCCTGACACATTCCATCTTTTAACCTGGTCAGTTTTAAGGCGAAAGTGCATTGGAACATATCCCCAAATTTAGTAAAGATAACCATAGGGACATTTTTTGAGATAAGTAATTCTGACTGTGGCCTGATTGTTGATGCCAGACTAGTTTATTTGAGCAAACATAGAATTTCTATGTTACCCTTTCTTTACTGCAACTGAGATTAGTGCAAAAAATAAAAATTCATCTGTTTGCCTCTGAGCACTGGTGGTCCAGGTTTGTATCCCAATCTGGGTGATGTTTCCATGTTGTACCCATAACCATGAGGGTTTTCTTCAGGTAAAAAAATTGGACACCCCCGCTTTTCACTCCATTGTGTTTTTCCTCCACATACTATATAGACTGTATTCCATCGGTTTTCATTGTTTTTGTTAGTACCTTGTTAGTTCTCTGTTCTCTATTGTCAGCACCATCACAGAACAGGTATAATTTGGGTGATGTATTGTTTATCGTTACTTCTGCAGTGACAATGATGCGATGAGGGGGTTTTAGAGCAGCAGTGCTGCAACCAAATACTACCTGCTCTGTGGTGATACTGTTGTGTTTCTTACAATTAGAGAACAGATTGAAGGAAGCGTAGATGGTATGCGCTGTAGTCCACAAACAGATGGATTATAGTCTGGAATTGTAGAACTACAAAGTCCATTTTTACAGTAAGTGGAACTGATAACTTGGACAATAAGTGGAGCATGTGTACTACATGTGCCTCTCAAAATTTCTTGGTTTTGGGAATAAGGTGTAGGACCTTGTGTGAGTGAGTGAATTCCTGTTTGGAGTGGAATGAACCCACAGCGCTACAGCAACAGACTTTAGATATTTCATAAAATGGCTAATGAATAATAAATATCGTGTCCAAATATTCGAAGTGGCTTTGCTTTGTTGGATGGAGGGAGTTGTGTTGTAATAAATTTCCAAAAAGGGTATACGACATCACAGCCATTACATAAAATACATGAACAGAAGGAACCAACGACCCGACTCGCTCCTTTTTATTTCCACACAGCCGTCAGTCAGTAGTCAGTCCTGCACATGGCGCTAGCGGCACAATTCAGAAAATAAACAGTTTGAGTTTGAGATACCGCTCATCCTCAGTCCCACTCTCCTAAAATTAAACAGACTTTAATGGATTGTGACTTTTCCCATCTATAAAGTGTAACTAGCTTCTTTAACAATAAATAAACAGAAATGAGTGAGTAAATACCAGTGCCAGGCTCTCGGTGCAGCTCTGTCCCTTATAAAGGCCTCCGCAGTAGTAATGAAGCCTGCATTGGTACTGACAAGCCTTTGTTCATGGTTGTGTACTTTATAGAGTTTACTTCAGGACTCCAGGAAAAGTCACCCGCAGACCAAAGTGCCTCACACACAGGGCATGTGAATGCATGGAGAGTGCATTAAAGTTACCCCCGATTTATAACCGAATAACTCCCAGCTATTGCTCGTGGAGTTTTCTCAATAAATCTGCCAGTGCTGATGTATTACGCGATCCCAAATTGTTAACTGCATGGCTATCAGTTTAGCCCTATAGACTTCAGGATGTAAAATGTATCTATTCTTTTCGGGCTTGATCACACACTTCAGTCGATCGAACCGCACTGTCTAGACTGGAAACCTTTAGAGACGACTATTTATTTTACGCACTAACAAAAGATAAAATTGAGTTGGATATGGGTTTGGCATGGGTTTGCGCCTCCGTACCTTAGATCCACCTTCCTGGTTAAAAGACATGTCGGTATTTACAGATCACAAAGGAAAAGGTTTTTCTGTCTCGCTTCTGTGAACGCTCTGTGGCGCAAGACCAATGATCATATTATTGTTGAGCTTTTTTTTTTATCAGGATGTATTTGTCGGTTCTCAGCACCTACCGGGAAAGGATGGGGTGGGGGTGGATCCTGGAGGGAGTTGTAAAGCCAGATGACTGTCTGCTGTGGATTATCATGACTTTTCCCTCTATTTTTACAGGTTGCACAGTACATTTGAGTTTGGACTCTGGGACGCTTTCACCGGGGATTATACAACTGTATAGCATATAATTGATCATAAGTCATAATATACTTTAGTAGCTAAAGTGCAGACTATTCTACTACTGTGCACTTATCGTTTAGTTTACCGTCTCATACAAAGCAATGCCTTTAGTCTCGTTAACCTAAAAAGTTCATGAACCCAGCATCGTGAAAAATCTTGGCAACACTTTACATAAACCCAGTGTTTAAAATGCATTATTAACACATTTATAACGCTTTATAATATATTTATGTTCATAACATTTGCGGTAACACTTTCTATGTATCCATTATTCATTAAGCATTATAAGTGCATTTATAAAGCTTTTTTAAAGTTCTCATAATGCTTTGCTTATGTACATGGATATTCATAATCATAGACATAAATTGTTATAATAATTTGACGTAAGGCTTTATAGCACAAAGTGACGTGCAATATAAGATAAACATATGTAAACTTTTGATTCTTTGGATGTTAAGACATACTTACTTAAAACAAGATGATTAAACTTTACTCAAAGTCTCTAAAAATGTTTAAAAGTAATTATTTACTACTATGTACGCAGTCTCTTTCAATCATGTAATTAACGATAACACTTTATGAGTGTGAAGAGAGCTTATAAGCGTTTAAAAACAGTTATAAGCACTTATAAAGCACCCATTAAACACAAAAGTTATAAGGCTTTATGTCGCTGGTCACTAAAATAAGTCCATAAACAGTTCAAATATATAATTAATAATGCATTATGTCACGTTGTGTTATAAAACCTTATGCATGTGAGTGTGGTTATGTACATCTATGAACAATAACCAAGGATTATGACAAGTAATATAAGGCATTATGAATACTTTTATAAATGTGTTAATAATGCATTTTGACCAGATTTATGTAACACGTTACCACATTCATAATAAGCCACTGTTAATGTACATGGGTGTTTATAATCAGTCATAAATTGTTATCATAAAAATACATTATAACACGAGAGACATAATGCATTATTATATAAACTTTGAAGTTTAAGGATTTTTTTTTTATACATTCTTATTTTAAACAAAATGTTTTTACATTACTTAAAGTCTAAGAAGATAATCAATAATTTTTTATTGTTCTTTGTGAAGTAAAATGAATGTTGTCTCAGTTAAAATAAATATTTTATAATGCATTATGTCACTTTATGTGATGTCTAATGGCACATTCTTTATAACACTTTATGGGTGAAGTTCTAAACATGTAAGTGCATTAACAAAGGCTTATATCAAGTTTTATAAAGCATTTTAAATTGTTTATAAAGCTTTATAACTACTGCATTTATGTAAAGTCTATATTCCAAAAATCAATTTTATGATTTGAAACAGCGAAGCTCCAAAGATCTCAAGAGAGAAACACCAGGCCAATGGAAACAGTGCAACATGCTGCTGTATTTTGGGAAACTATTTAAAACTCAGAAAGACTGAACACACAAAGTCTAATAAGTGTAATTGTCCGGCGACCATCGACCCGTTTATATTTTCCAAGACAAGGCCAATGATTTTAACAAATCGTCCTGCGGCTTTTATATAAGTGGTCTGAAGAGTGTAACCTTCACTTTCTGTCTTTGTCCCAATATGAGGCCTGTGGCTGGTGTGAAAATGTCAGTTTAAATGAGGGGGATATTAAAAGCTCCAGAAAAATTGCGCAGAGTGGCAATCAAGGAGCCTTTGAGATTTTAATGAGAAGAGGTGTAGAAATGGCAGTAATTACAGGAAATGAGCAGCCTTTGACCCCACTTACACAGTGTGTGTATGCATATCTGTGCATGAGACAGGGGGAGACTGTATTAGGGCCAATGCAGGAAAAACATTCTTAATTTTAGCACATTTACAGCATTCTTTCAATACAGTGTTGGAAAATGGGCAAATCATCTAGCAGCTCTGAGTTGCAGTGAAACAATCATCTAATACATGAGCAGTTTAAAAGATCTTTATATTTATTCATTCTGATCCTGTTGTCACAGCACTAATCCTACTGAGGTGCGATTTGGATGGAAACACAGTAGATGACAAACAGGAGCTTATTAATAAACATTTCTGCTGTAGCTTTCTTTTCGTTTCTGTTGGAACACCTCTGATACTCGCTGACTGAAAGCCAGATATGCTTCTCCGTGCTGTGGTCAGGAAGCTCTGAGATTCGCTTCACTCGTTTCTTTTCCTTTGAATATGCATTAGTGATATTACTATAATATGTTTTCCCATCTATGGGACATTAGCATCTTTTACATACACTGGCTGTGAAACGGTCTTGCTCAGCATTCCATCACGCGGCCAGACCTCCACACGCCAATGAGCCAAAACATTGTCTCATGGTCAAAGAGGTTTAGGTTTGTGTGATGTTCTGGGTAAGGTTCTGAAGTGTAACACTTGGTCCAGGCATTCATGCAACCTGCCTAAATATCATAACAGGTCAGGTGTATCCTCTAAAGCCAGTGGAATTTTCTCAAAATAATATTACTGCTTTAAATCAAATGCAGCCTGGAACTGCAACAGAAACTCTGGAAAACAAAATGTATGACCTCACTTGCTAATTACTTAATTTGCTGTTAGTCCTCCACAGGTTAAAAAAATGTTTTGATTTGACAAGACATGTACTCAACACAAGTAGTAAAGATGCCCTTGAAGTATCTGGCACCTGGACACCAAAGAAGATCCCAAAGTGCCTACCTTTGCTTGCTGGGATGTTACTGCGAAGACCATTAAGTATATTCAGAAGGTTTTTTTTATTAAATAATATTATTTTAACCTTTTTTTTTTTTTTTTCAGGAAAAAAGGACACTGTAGATTGTTTTCCTGCACTGGTTGCTCAACGACGATAAGTCTTCCACTTATCCTTGGTCATCATAAGGGTTCTTCCTTCTTTTTTGCAGTAATATGCCAAAACATGGACTTCCAAATAGTGAAACTGCCTTTAAGGTATCTGGCACCTAGAATTGGAAGAAGATCCCAAAGTGCCTACATTGCAGTTTTGCTGGGATGCTACTGCAAAAACCATTGAGTAAATTCAGAGGGTTTTTCATTTGCCTGAATTAGGTTTACCCCTTTTTTTTTAATTAACACTTGATCATTAAATAATCTGTACATTATCATCCTGCACTGTTTACGCCGTCAGCTCAATGAGAAGGAGTCCCCCACCAATCCTTGGTCCTCACTAGGGTTCTACCGTCTTCTTTCTTCTTGCTCCAATCTACTTAGACATGGACTCAATACAAAATGTGCAGATGCCCCGAGGTATCTAGCACCTAAAACTGGAAGAAGATCCCAGAGTTTTTGTTACTGAACTAAATCGTTGTTTCTCTTTATAAGAAAAAAAATTGGACACTTGATACACTTGTATCTTGGTGTCCTGCACTGTTTTCGCTGGCTTGATCAGAATACTTTATTGATTCTGTTTATTCTGCAAGGTACAGGAGTCCCCAGTTAAGCTTTGGTCCTCACAAAGGTTCTTTCTTAAAAACCAAAGCCAGGGACTCTTTCTTTCCACTGTCGTTTCGATTTGTGTTAAGGGGTGCAGGCTTAGAACACCGTAAAGCTGCTTTGAGATGATGTCCCATTGTAAAACGCTCTTAGATAAATTAATACATTTGAAATAAACTTAAACTTGAAAAGCTCCAGAATGGGATCATAACACAGTGTGGTGCACTTACCCATAAAATAAGCAAGAAGACCTAAAAAAAGTCTTAATCAGGTGCTTGATCAATAACCAAAAGGCTCACACATCATGTTTAAAAAGACATGCCTGCAGGTTTTAATCTGTGTATTGATCTGAATTTGGTTGATACCCATTCCACAGTTAACTATACAATTCTAACTATACTAACTTTAAGGTTGAGTTTCTGAAAGGAATGTAAAACCAGGAGTATTTTGGTGGTTTGGAAAGGACCCAGAAAGATAAATGGGATTTTATATTTTGGAAAGTTTGAAAAAATCCTTTCCTCTTCTGGACTTCCAATGCTTCATAAATATTGGATATGAATTTTGAAGAGTTGAGAACTGGATTGGTGACCAACACTACTGTAACCAAACATCAGGTAAAACTCTACCAACAGAGTTAGAGTCTGGTACAGCAAAGACATGACAGGACCATGTTAATGCCACAGGTTAGTATCTGTGTCAGTAGTGTGTATATACAGTATGAAACGCTTTATAGCCTAAACACAGCTGATAAATGTACAACCCAAGGACACGCTGTTGGTTTATGGATTATTGTTTTTGATGTCAATGCTGTTCAAAGACAAACATGTATCTTTGAGAAGGTAGCAGAAAAAAAGGCAAATGAATTTTAAAAGAAGCTCATATAATAAGATATACTAATTTAAAGTAAACACAGTGAGATCCTCTGTTTGATTTAAATGGTGCACAAATAGAGATGCGTGTTTTCTTTGAACAGCAGTGATTTTTTTTTTCTTCTTTTTTTTTTGAATCAAATAGTTTGCTAAGATTTTTCAGTGGTGTCTATTTTACCAAGCGACCATTTCATTGAACAGTTTATTTAGGATTTTAATGTTAAGACAGCTTAAGTAGTTTTTCCCCAACAGAAAGTAGGTTGCAAATAATACAGTGATGAGGGCATCTCCAATGGACCCATGTCTTTGGATTTTGGGAGGAAGCCAGAGTAATTGAAGTTAAACCAACTCAGACACAGGGAGAACATGCAAATCCACACAGAAAAGACCTTTGTTTGAGGGAATCAAGCCCAGGAATTGCCAATTGTGAAGCGGGTGTTCCAACTGCTGCACTGATTGACCGGATGAAGAGATTTGATGCTAAAATATCTACAGAAATTGTAAAAGGTACTTTTTAGAATGGGCTTTGTTACAGCTGTCTATTTCTATTGTGTTTTGTGTGTTTAGAAAGTTTACTTGAAGAATAATTTATTATATTTCGCATAATCTTCTATTAGGGTCATGAGGGGGTTTCCCATGCCCATCCAGGGGAGACCATTTTGGGCACTGGGCAGCTACACCTTGGACAGAGTGGCAATCTATCCCTGTATACACAAAATATAGGTAAAATTTTGAGTGGACAATTTACGTTAAATCAATGATTTTGGACTGTGGAAGGAAACCTACAACACAGGGAGAACATGGAAACTTCGCCCAGATTGGGATTCGAACCTGGATCCCCAGTGCCAAGAGGCAAACATGCTAACCACTAAGCCACCATGCAGCCATTTAAAGAATCAAATGTCTGTCATTACAGTTGTGTTGCATTCTGGGATCCAATGCACACAAGGACGTTAAAATCCCCAATACTGTTTTTGACAGATATCAGCAGTCTGAGTCAACCTTCCTTCAGCCACTCTGTTTGGGCATGTAGTGAAGGCAGGGATATTTAGTGGTCTCTTCATGACTCTCCCTGATTCCGATTCAGGACAGGGGTGAGTCATGCGTCTGATGTTCTGCATGATTGCTTCATTAAATCAGCAAAAATAAACACAAATAAAAGCAACACGCCAATTACACGGGCGTGAGGAGTGCATGTGCATCCTACTTAGTCATTTTACCTCTTCAATCAGCACCCCACATAATTTCGTAAAATGAAAGGTTTCCAGTATCACCAGAAAGTTCCTCCACACGCCTGATCTCCAGATTAAGCATCACATATGGTGCTGATGTAATTAATTGGATTATATCGGTTTCATGTTGTTCTTGAACTGCACTAGAATAGAATGTAATTGCAGGCTGTAGTAATGATGTTTGGGTGGATTTAGATTGTTCACGGGACGGAGGAGTGCCTTTTCAAATGTTAAGACTTTCTAAGAACAGATTTCAAACGGAGGTGTTTTTTTTTTTTTTTTTTTTTTTTGGGTCACGGTTGCAGTTATCTGAAATCTTCTTCAATACAATGTCATTAATCAGGATTTCAGCTGTGACTACTACATTTTTCATTTTAAAATGATGCAGGTTAAATGCAGAGTAAAATGTTTAAGAGTTTAAATCTCTAAACAACACAGCTGAAGATCTGCAACTTCAGTTCTGCGATCAGTAATCAAATTGCATTGACTTTTCAAAGTTACTGGAATTGTTAGAAGGACCATGTTTTATTATCAGAATGAAGGCAAGGAAATTTTTACTTTATTTTTTTGGTCAAAAATAGTAGAATTTACATTTAATGGTATTGGTTCAATAGCAGTACTCAATTATTTGAGCCAATGTATGAAACTTTAGGTCTGTAGAAAAAAGTTCAAACTGCACACCAATTGAGTTAAGGGGCAGTCCTAAGCTTGTGGTTAAGGATCTAGCGTTGCAACTTGAAGGTCCTCAGTTCAATTTTGGGCACACCAAATATTATGGCTTAAGTTCCATTGAGCAAGGCATCTAACCCCAATTACCCGCCTGGGTTCCATATACAGGTCTGCCCACCACTCCGTGCACATGTGCTCTATTCACTAAGTGTGTTCATATGTGTGTTTCAATGCATGGATGGGTCACATGTGGATGACATATTCCTCTGTGTATAACTACGATAGGCAAAACAGATCTTTTTTTTTTATCTTTAGACTTTACCTACAGTGAAGTACGGGGGTGGTAATGTTTTTTTTTTTTTTGCATTGCCTGTTTGTTTTAGAATTACAAACTGTAGTCCATCTGTTTAATTGGAGGTAAATCCTCTATATACTACTGCTGTGACAGTGCAATAAACACTGTCTCACTGTGCACTTTATGAACTGCAGCTATATTATTGCTCCATCTTTTAGATGTATTTCTTGTGAAATTGGAGACTTAGTTGTGTTAGTCTTCCTTTAATTCATTATTGGTCCTCACATGACATTCTTGGTTTATGGACTATTCCCAGCAGCACTGCAATTTCGGAGCCACTCATTCCAACACAACAAACATGAACACACCACCATGAGGTTTGTGTCAGTGCAGCACTGTGTATCCTTCACCTCAGACCTACCCAGGTTATAAACATCCATTCATCCTTTGTTCCCCATGCCTTTCCAGGTGAGAACATTTCAGGTGCTGGGCAGAAAACCCACACAGACACGGGGAGAACATGAAAACTCCAACCAGATAGGCTTCGAACCAGGAATTCCCAGTGCTGAGAGGCGGACGTGCTAACCACTAAGCCACCGTGCTGCCCAAATCAAAAAACTTTTAGAATGTAATTACACATTTAACCACATGATCGCAGCACCATTCTGTTACTATCTGTGTCTGCCTCTGGCAGGAGTGTTCTCATGTTCACAGAGGCAGCTTGGTTAATCTTTTATGCCTGTGATGAAAAACCCATGCATCTGACACAACTACTGATTTTTTAAGATCTGTTGCCTACAACATGTGACCGAGATGCTGCTTGACCTTAAATTGAAATTTCTAAAATGTGTGTTTTTTTATACGGTTTGTTCTATCTGATTCTCTAGATATGAAGGAATTGTGTTTTTAGAGTTGTTCACCTGAGCGGCTTATATTCAGTTACACTGCCATTTAAAAATAAAAGTCATTGTGAGAATGAAAATAGTTTTATAACAGTGTGTAATTTTATATAACTTGAAATTTCAAAAGATTTGGCCTCCTATTGAAATAAGGTACCGGTTTCAATCAGAAAAAAACAAAACATGTGAGGATGAAGGCAGAAGCCGCAAACTCTTGTAGTGCTCCTGAAAAAGTCCTCCTTTTTTTACCTCCTCATCCTCTTCCTCCCTTTCCTCCTCCTGCTCCTCCTTCTTCTTCTCCTTCTGTTTTCCTCCTCGTCCTCCTCCTCCCGCTCCTCCTCATGCTGCTGCTGCTGCGGGGCAGTGAAAGCAGAATAACGCAGGCTCTCTGTGCTCTCCTCCCGCGCTCTGGGCTGCAGTATTCAGGTTTCGGGGCGGGGGGGATAAAGCCTGTGCTGCTTGTGCGGGATGAGACACAGAGCAGAGAGGCGATGTGAGCGCGAGGCAGACAGAGGGCTGATGGGAACCTGCGGCTCGGATTAAGCTCAGCACACAGGCACGCGCACCGGGAGGTGATGAAGAGGAGCACAGCTCAGACCCTCTGACGAGCTGCTCAGCCAGTTTAACCTTCTCCAAATGTGAGTCTCCATGTCTCTCACACGAAGCTGTCCCTTTAGTGAGGACATGCGCTGTCAGTTAGTATGTATGGGACTGTTACATATAGACACGTGAGAATGGCTTTGTTTTGATTCGAATGGTAATTCTACATTAGGCCTTATTGGAAAAAAGTACACAACTAAATGTTAAGATGAGATTAGATAATTCTTTGGGGAAATTCACTTGATACAGGAACATTATGTATCCAGTGGAAAATGTTATTAAATTGGATTATCATGCATGTGACTGTTCTGAACTTTATGTTTTATTTTTCCAATTGCAATAAAATTGAATGCACTATTTATTTATTTTGCAAATGGTTAGATAAGACAATTCTGTGCTGTCCCACCATGGGGAAATTCACTTGTTACAGCAGCAGAGGGATATATATATATATATATATTGTTACTCGT
>JAOUQT010019700.1:0-11841 GCA_025769995.1 Xyliphius kryptos | reverse complement strand
AAGTTACCAATGTGGGTCCTTGAGCAAGGCCCTTAACCCTCATTGCTCCAGGGTGCTGCATCAACCCTGTGTTCTGACCCCAACCATCAACTTGGGATATTTACAAGTCGCTTTGGATAAAAAGCGTCTGTTAAATAACTAAATGTAATTTAAATGTTGGGACATGTGCAGTGATATTGCACAATCTGGCAACGAGTGTCTTAATGAGAAGGCAGGTTTGATGTGAACCTGGCAACCCGCGGTGTGTTTCTGCAGACGGTGGTTGGTCGCTCCGGCTGTGAGGCAGCGCCTGAAGCCGCGGCTAATGCTTCAGTCTGGAGGCTGCGCACTTTCTCCCGCTGCTCAGAGGAATGTTTGGGAGAAGACGGGCTGTATTCCGCGCTGAAGGGAGACCTACATGCTGTGGAAGTGTCGCGGCGGACAGACAGACAGACAGGCAGACAGACGGAGAGAGCTGGCTAAGTTGCGCTAGCAGGCTGGGCTAACTGCAGCTAGCTGCGGTGCTAAGCTACCGGCGGCGGGATGCTGCGCTGGGTCCGACAGCAGCTGGTGAGTTTACACTTTATCTACTTTATTCTTTAAAACGTTTCAGCCGCATTCACTTTACTCTTTACACTTTTCAAAGGTTTTCTAACTCCAGACGCTGACGTCATAATCACAGCTTTAATTCCGTATTTACTTATTTGCTACAGTACTGTATACAGTTATTTAACCGTGTTCCACACAAATAAAGACACGTTCTAAAGTAAAGTACACGTTTAAAGTTGTGTTAAGACACACAACAAGTTCTGACTGTATTTACAACAAAGACAAGTCATACATCTTCATCATCCTGTTTCTTAACACTCTCAGTTCTGCAGCAGGGGTCTCCAAACTTTTTACAAAGAGAGCCAAACTTCTATAAAGTGAGGCCCAATACTTCCTTCTGACATTTTTACTTCACAAAAGTTATATAAAAATACACACTGTTGTAAAACGGTTTTCTTCTCACAATTATTTTTATTTTTGAAGTGACAATGTAACTGAATATAAGGTCTAAAGACACAATTCTTTCATATCTGTAGAGTAACATTGAACAAACTGTATAACAACGGTTCTTAAATGGTGGACCATGACCCAAAAGTGGGTTATAGACAGCTGGTAAAAAAATCTATTCTATGGAACCTGTGTTTTTGTTGACTCGTTGGTCACCGGTTTCAAAAATTATGCCTCCGTTTTGGCCTACAGCTTTTGATTTAATCGGCTTGATCACGTGGACACGTCTCATCGTCCCCATTAAGATTCCCCTAAGAAGTAAATCTAAAGTTAATGCTGTACTTAGAGCTCTGTCATGGGACAAAAACAGTTTGCAGATCCAGCAGGCCATCAAAGAAAACTAGCAGAAACACGGTTAAGTTAACAAAGGAAATCGACAAGCAGCTTCTCGGTCATGTTCATGTTGAAAATAAAATAAAAAAATCTGATTTCAGAATCAGAAGTAATTAAAAGCCTCTTCTCTGTCTCTGAATATCTGATGATGGGTCCTCACTTCTCTGTGTCACAGTGTGGTACTGAGGCAGAGCCAGAAGGTATTAGAATGGTAGTAAAATAAGGAATTACATTTTAGTTTTCAAGTTTTATGATTTTTATTTTATTTTAACAGAGCTAGCGAGCTATAAATAAAATCTGACAGAGGGCCGTGATTGACTGGACTTTGGCCTGCTCTACATAAACTAAACATTTGTAAGCTCGGTCATGCGTTATATATGAAATATAAACACTAATACTAGATAAACACTTCATAAAAAATATTCAGAACAGTGTCAGTGTTTGTGATGCCCACAAAACCAAACATCATTTTGATTCCTCTGACCACAACTGTAATGATCTGAAATGAAAACACAGACTAATTAAGGTGTTTCATTCATCCACATTGTTGTAGATGCATAAAGCACCCAGACTTTTTAAACTTCTGTTTGCTTTCAGCCTTTAGGATCAGTTTGGGAAAGGTCATTTTTAAGCCCACTAAAAAAAACAGTAAGTGACCTCTCAAATACTGAAATGCTGTATAAATGGACAAAAATCTCACAACCAGTCCACAAGCTGCTAGAAAGCTCTCCTAAATAAGAGGAGTCTTTTTGTCCTCAAAGGGTTTGGGATCATCTTAAGAGGGTATGTTGTAAAAGCTTCATAGGTGTAATGTTGTGTAGGTGTCAATACTTCTGGCTCTATAGTGATTTGATTTTGTGTGCAAATGAAAATAGCTTTATGGATTGTTGTGAGCTTATTTAGAAAGCCTGTTTGATGTGAACGTAAAAGCACCTGATTTCCTCTGTAACAGCTTTGTGGTTCAGGAGAGGCTTCAGCATCACACAGCTGTTGTGTGGAGGTGTGTGTTTGTTCCGTGTGTTTACAAAGTAAAAGCCACAAACAGATGTTTAACAATAAAACCCAAAATGCAGAATTATTAATGGAATACAAATAGATCTCATTTCCAACAAAGAAATACTGCAAATGCATTCTGTTTCCAAAAGTTTGGACCTCCTCTCTCATTAATTTAATGGGCTTTACATTTATAGTGGTTCTAGTGCAAAGCAATGTTCATAATTCATCATACAGAGATGAACATTGCCAACATTGCAGCAGTCCATGAAGTTTATGATGATATGATTAGCAACATTTATGCTTTAAAATAAATTGGAATGTCGACTGAAAGCCCAGCCTTCACACCAGCGCTGCTCTAATGCTTGAATGCATACTTTTAGTCTCATTTATGCAGTTCTGTTGTAAGTAAGACCCCCAGGATTATTATCAGTTATTGTTTATGGGGATTATTATCAGATCTACAGAGATGTGGTTGCAGGGTGGAGTGTGTTGTGCTGGTATTAGTAAACCAGACACGGCAGTACAGCAGTGTTCACTCACTCACTCACTCACCACGCTGACACATTAAACTTATAGATGTAAATTCAGAGGAAGGAGTTTATTTAATTGCTGCACAATTCATTTCTCATCATCTAATCCTACATTAGCTCTGCTGCATCCGATCTGCACCAGGGACGAGACGATTACTGATTTTGACGGTACGGTTATTGTCTACGAAATAACCATGATTACATGATTAGTGCAATAACTGTATTATTATAGTGACATAATCACTATACGGTTATTGTCATAGCAGAGCTTTCAAACCATATGAAATAAATAAATAAGTGTTAAAAATACTAATAATAAGAATGGGGGCTCCATTCACTCCTGTCATAACCTAAAGTACATGAAAAGAAGCAACCGTATCACCTTTAACTGTAAACCTAATCATTTCTAGTTTAAGAAAGTGTGAAACATTATGGAGCCACGATGCCATCGACAGGGGTTTTGAGGACTTCCAAAATAAATATCAGATTGGACAGTAGGGGTTGTGGGCACTTCGGGAGAACATTATGATTATAATGATTAAAACTTTACAAAAAAAAAGGATGTTTAAATGACAAGAACAGTGCATGGTTTCTTATGTTTATTAATTTAATGATGAAAATCAGAGACATCGCAGGGCTTTTTCTAAATATTAACACAAAAAACTGTCCCTTATGGTACATACACATGTCCATTTAAAAGAACTCTTGATTTGTCAGTAACAACAAAGAGTGCTGCAAGTGGAATTTCATTTCTGTTCCTTGCGAGTTGTGCGACTTGGTCTTGTCTCATTCGTAATCCACACCACCACCACCTTAATGACATTACTTAGTCAGTCAACAACCAAATATTACCTGCTCAGGGGGGATCCTGATCATTGGAGAACAGAGTAAAGGAACAGAGTAAAACAGAGTACAGTGTAAACTTCAAAGTGCATCTGTGTGGGAAGTAGAACTGAGAGCATTAATAGTGATTAAATGAGTCTGACTGTAAATGTATAGCAAACTCTTCTGTAATGCATTAAGGCTTAAATGCTGTCTAATTTGGAAGAAGGAGTCATATCAGGTGTCCATATACTTCTGGCTTGTGTCTAATTTCAAATGAAGAATTTGCCTCCATATTGAATCGATGGGCGACGAGCGTTCATGCTGTTTAACTTCCTGCCGCTGTGTGCAGTCACTTTGAATGCATCATGTGTGTCTGTACTAAAGGTCAGGTGTGTCTTGAGTGAAGCAACACAACCACACTGAAACACAACAACCCCTGCTAACTCTTCCTGTTTTTGTTGTTGTACAGTCGCTCTCATTTTAATGTATACGTTCCCCAAAAATACATCTGACACAGATTCATCTTTTGCTAGAGTTTAAGTTTCTGAGAGCTGATATTTTCTTATAGTTTAATACGATGGTTGAATGGTTTTAGGTTTGTTTTAGAACGCCGCTCTTAAAGACACTAAATCACATGTTCATTGTGACTATATGTGTCATAACACAAACACTGACCTACACATTTACTCTAAATGCTTTTTCAAACCTGTTATTTAACAGGTCTAATGAGTTTCTAGGTATTTCACAGTGTTTTTTTTTTTTTTCCAGTAAGAACTTCATTCTTTTGTCTAAATTGACAGATTACAGCGTGCTCTGGTTGTATTGCATTTTTGGTTATATAATTTGTCCATGTGATTTCTTTACACTTTTCAGACTATAAAGGAAATTTTACAAACCAGTGAAAGGTCATGATAAAGGAGACTTCAGTTTATTTAATTAATGTCCAGTACAAATATAAACTCTGGCTCTGAAACCTGGACATGTTCAGGGAGTTAGTGTAGTTTTATCTTCAGCGGATCACTTTTAATTGGTGTGTTTGTGTCTAATGTGGTGATTAGTCACTGTCTCTGATGCAAGCAACAATTAAATAGGAACGTTGCCTTTCCCTCTGCAGCTCTGACATCCAGTCACTCATTTAAAATCAGGTTCAATTGTTAAGAGAACTGAAACAGGTTTCCTGAGGTGTGAGAACCATAAATCACGTGAATGTGTCTCCTCTCACGTTATGGGATACATCACCGGCGCTCAGATAAATAAAACATGGAATTGACCTCAACGGATGTCTACATTATTTCAGGCTCTTATTCGTGTGGCGTGCATTTTTATTCATGTACTTAATGTAATATTTATTACGTTGTGACGTTTCCAGGATCTGCTGAGCTGCAGAAGGAGCGTGCAGTTACACGTGTTCTCACCCGACAGGTTTCATGGTGGCATTGTTGGTGATGTGACATGACCTGACTCATTAAACTCTTTAATCAGCTTGCTTTCATTTCACTCTAAAACATTCATATCGTCGATCTGACCAGATTCCCAAAGCTTGTTTAAATAGAAATTGTTGTCCGTGTAATTTATTGATCACATTGAGAACAAATTATTTAATTATTGACATTTTCAACTTGTAGAACCAGTTGTTGTTAAATACATTTTGTTTTCATATAGACAATTCTATTGCAAGTGTTGGATCAGTTGAATCCCAGGTCCCTGGTCCATTGAAATGACCAATGTGGCTCTTAGAGCAAGACCATTAAACCCTCCTGGCTCCAGGGGAGCTGCGTCAGCCCCGTGTTCTGTCCTAATTAAGTTGGGATGTTTGTATGTTGCTTTGGATGAAAGCGTCGGCTAAATGACAAATGTAAAGTGTGTTTTGTTCTTTCTGCTGTCTTTTGTTCCCAGCTTTACAGACCTTACAGAACTTACACAGATCATTATACATTAGCTTGAATTAAACTGAAGGGGGTTTAATAAAGAGAATATTGGTTTTAGTCAGTGCACTAACACATCACGATAAAATTAAAAATGCTGGTTTCACATGACGGTGAACACAAGACACGTTTTAGAGAGCCAAGAGATTAGTTTCAGTTAAAGCAGTGTATTTGACAATGCACATCCTGTGATGTAACTCGAGGGTATGCGTGCTCATCCATTCTTGCCCTCTTTCAAATGGTTGGCGTGGGCCTGGTCGGCGTGGGCTTTATTGCAGTTCAAATGTAATGGCTGGTGTTTATATAACCTCCGTGATTTAGCGTTATTACTACTTCAACTCAAAATAAATCATTAAATCAGTTAAGATTAAAGTATGTCGGCCCCTGATCGTTAGCTGTTTAAGGGCTTGTTAAACATCCCTTTTTAAAACTATGAGTCTGTAAAGAGGATCCATTTGCAGGTGTAATCGCTTTTCACACTCTTGGCAAGGCGTGTGTGTGTGTGTGTGCACGCGCAAACTAGTTCCTGTTCAGTTGAGCATTCCTGAAATTAGACAAACAGACCTGCCGAGTGAGGAACATTTCAAAGAATCCAGTCGATACAAAATCTGGCTTTAATACCAGACGTATCATGACCTTGTAGTTCTCACCACAATCTTGCTTAAAATGGCCCTCCCCAAACTGTTACAACAAAGTTGATAGCATTGATTTGTTGAACATAATTCTAGATTTAACATTAAACTTCATTTAAACTAAGGAGTCACACCTGAACCCCTGAAACACGGCGAGTGTCGCCACACAGTTACTTTCACTCCTCCAGAAGGTTCCCTAGAAGATTTGGAAGTGTGACTGTGAAAATGTTTGAAAACCATCCTGAAAACCATGTGAAGTCCAAGAGAACCAGGCTTTTGAAATTCACCACAAAGATGTTAATTGAAGTTCTGTAAGGGTCCAGCGCTGAAAGATCGTCCATAACAAACTCACCCAACATAGCTTAAACAACACACATAATAAAAAACATGAGCACTGAAACACATTCATAATGGAACAGTAAAACAGGCCTACCCTACACTGTTTCCACAAGGTATCGCGGCAGCATTCCATTTAAATTAAATGCAAACTGAGACGAGTTGTTTCAGTTTACTCTTTATTGTGCTTCAGTTCATGCAGAAATGTGAAGTATTTGTCTCCTAACAGGGTGTCTGTATTAAATACAGCGTCCTGCAGCGGAGCTGCTCTGCTTTATTAGAGGCTTCTTTAGGTTTTGTGCTTTAGGCGTCAGTTTCAGAACCGTGATCACAGTGGGTGAAGGGGCTCCATTAATTGGATGGATTTGATTTAGCGCCCTCGTCTCATTACTGTATGGATTAATTGCTGCTTGTGTTCCATTATCTGTTTAAATGTGATGGGCTTTGGTTTCAAAGCTGATGTGAAGTAAAGTTTGGATTTTTGCAAATATTGTATTGAAACTGCAGTATTTATTATACGTTTATATATTTATGAGTGATTAGCAGGGGGATGCTTGTGCAGAGCTGATGCATTTTGTGTTTCACATAAGTGACACACACGTTGTGTTGCCATGATTCTGCTTTTCTTCATCAATAAAACTGAAAGTACTTTTTTGATAGAATACAAAGCAAAACTACTACAGATTAGCTTAGCGCTGTTTCATTTTACAAACCGCATGTTGAAATGTTAATTCATAGACTTACAGCCACCAAGTAGGTTATTAGCGATACCCATAAGTCTGCTCTGTCGTGAAATGATTCCATCAGCCAATCAATCATACAGCAGCTGTGCAGAACCCAACCTCATGGCAGTGCCATCAATGTTTGCATTTTAGAGTCAGATGTCACTGGCTTTAAATCCTGCATGAACAGACTGTATTGAGTCTCGATTCATTAGGACTTTCACACCTAACTGAAGGACTACTTAGAATATTGCAATAAGGGAAAACACAAGTATGCAGTAACACCCACATTCAGGGTGTTAAAGCCTGGTAATGAATGGGTCAAGCTGCGTAACAGTGCAACGATTGCACTGACATGTCAACAGGATTTCCCATCAGTGAAATCATACTTCTGTTCTGGAAATCCCACTTCTGGTACAGACACCAGCAACTCATGTAAAAGTAATTTAAAACAGCCAATTCACCTTGAACCATGTAATTTCTGACTGTGGGATAGAATCAGAGAACCCAGAAAAAATCCACGCAGACATGGAGAGAACATAACAAACTCCACCCAGATTGGGATTCAAACCTGGTCCCCCAGCACTGAGAAACCACTGTGCCAGCCACTGAAGCAGAGTGTGAGAATATTCAAGCACCAGAATTTGTCAGTCAGATATGAGGCAGTTGTCTGACCAAATGACACACCGGCTACACGACCTCAATTTCCTGCTTATCCCACGACGGCAGGCAGTTTTTTTTACACAAAGACAAACCTGCCTGAAGGAGGTGAGAGTCCCATTACACTGCCTGCTGTGTGTTACAGCTTCCTGCTTAAATGACTCGTGTGTGCAATGGGCTGTGTGGTGCGTTTGCTCTTGGTGTGTCAGAGGTGTTACCCAATCAGCAGAGATGTGTACATAAACCTCACATATAAAAAAGGTGCACATAATGGAGTTTAATAAATAATACTACAAACAAAAGCTGCTTTAGTGTAGAACACGACTGGAACACGGATAGTGATGGTGTTTGGCTGCATTAAACACATTCATCCTTTTGTGTCAGCTCCTAACACTTCTCTCTCTCTGTGTGCACGTGTGCGTGTGTAAAACCCACCACTTTATTAGGTACACTTTTCTGATTCTCAGTACTGTAGTCATACTGATGACATGGTGGGAGTTGTTAGTGTGAGAATCACCCTAATAATGTTCTGTGAGGGTCCTGGTCCTATATATACATTGTAAAGTGGCCGGTGTGTGTGTTGTATTTAAAATGGCACAGAGTAAGTTAATATCAGAGTGAAATCAGGCTGTAGGTAGCAGATAATAATATCTGCTTATTTTTGCCCTAACTAGCCAATTGGTTATCATTATTGATTAATTTGTTTCTAATTAATAATGCCAAATACTGCGTGGTAATGTGAGTTGACTTGTATCTGGTTTTCTGAATGAATAGGAAGCTGCCTGTTGTTCAGAATCCATTTAGAGCTTTGAGGTCTGTGGTTCATGTGTCTTTCCTTTCAGACTCTTTTCGTTTGTCTGCTTTGACTTTACAGCTGCTGCTCTGCACAACAATGAACTCACAAACACAGGATTCAGTTTAGAACAAGGTTGTATATAAACCACACACCACATGGTAAATAAGCTATAAAAATAATGATCCCAGCACACTGTGGTACATAATACATATTGTATAAACTATGGAATTACAAAGTTTTGCACACTTTAAAAATTCACAACATTAAATAAAAAATACCTGAATTATTTATTTAATAGGAGAAGTATCTGGATTACAGACAATCCAGACACACACACACACACACACACACACACACACACACACACACAGTCTGTTGTAACCCATGCAGAACAAGGTGTAATAAAATGGCAGTATGAGTCTCTGTGTTATGAGTATGGCCTGCAGAGTGCTCGTGTCGGGTGCACTGATTCACCTCCACATGCCATTACAGGAGCTGGTTGTCTGGTAGTTTTCTATCAGCAACAGTCGGGATCTGTTTTTTTTTTCTTCTGTGGTCTGTGGAAACTAGAACGTAGGCCTGTCTGACCTTAAAACACATTTCCACTGTTTTTAAGCTCTAGTGAAATGACCCACCAGAATCTTTGTTCAAAATAAATGTTTTGATGCAAAATGTAGTTTTCTTATTACTCTGCAGTGCATGTGACTGTCCATCATCAACAGTAGCACCTGAGGTTTAGGTGGGCACACATTTGGTGATGGTTTTGGACCTTGGTCTTGGATTTGTTAAACCTTTTCATGATCTTGTAAACTTTAGAAAGACTGAAATTTGTGTTGCTTTCTGAATTGCAAACCTTCTACAGACCAAAACAATATACAATGGAACTTGTGTTTTCGTCTGTTGCTTCCAATTTAATCGTTGTGCTCACATGATGGGCACCAATTTCATCGTCCCCGTTTAGTTTTTCCCTCGCTAAGAAAAAGTTAACCCTTTACTTTGAGCTCCATCATCAAACAAAAGAAGCTCCAGATCCATCAAAGAATCATGATGGAGATGAAGCAGGAAATCATTATAAACATTGAGTGCTGAATTCGACCACATGTACAGAACGTCACCATCCACGATAAGTTTGATTGTGGTGAAGAAGGAAGCTAACGTAGCGAATGATACAAAACAGAGAATAAAGATGTCAACGTTAAAAAACAGGTGGTGAAAAACGGGAATGTCGTTCTGTAAAATGGAAATCACTCATTTACTATTTACATTAGTAATTCATGTTTATATTTTAATAAAAGATTGTATGTATAATCCGTTTCATTGATTGTTGAGGAATGAACTAGCGTACTACGGCTGAAGTGCCCTTGAGTAAGACACCTAACCCCGGTTGCTCCCCGGCCGCCGTGTGCGAGGCTGCCCACCGCTCCGGGTGTGTGCTCATGTCACTTGTGTGTGTTTCACTGCATGGACGGGTTACACATGGAGGACAAATTTCTCTGTGTAAGCACTGAAGGCAAATAGATCACTTTATTTATGTTTACTGCCAACTTAACCGCTCAGTGGGGGATCAGTATACCAGCCAGTTCTCCTACCAACTCCTTACACTTTAGATTTAGTGTATAAATATGATTTAAGTGTATGAATGTCATTGTCCCAACATTGATTTTACCATCTGTGTACCCTGTGCTTCAGTCAGCAAGTCTACTAAAGGTAATTGGAACACCATGTGGGCAGTGCCACAACATTCAGACACACAAAAAGCAGTAGATAAGTCTGGTTTGGTCTGTTTCATCAGAATTTCTTTAAATAATTGGTCTTGTTTTTGGGGGGTTAGTCGTCGATGCTTTGGCTTTGTGTGAAGCTGCTTGGTGACAATTCCATCTCATGTTGAAACAATAAAACTGAATTAGTGTAAAACCTGTCGAGATGGTCAGTGTTGTATGGTCAGTTTCTAGTTTTGGAAACGCCAAGAGCTGCACATGATGTCAAAGCTGGTAGGAATAGAGGTCACTGTAGTGTTTACAAACCGTGATGGCACTACCCACAGTGCATGTTATAGGGTGTCAGAACAAGACAATGAATATCATAAGTAACTGTGCACTGATTCTGTGATTTCTGGAGGGTTTTTTTGTATAATAATGTTCTTTTTGTATAATAATTTCTTAGACAATAATCACACCATGTAAATCTGTAATGGTCTTCTCTCTAACAGGGCGGTGGCTTCTCTCGGCACACTGACCTTCCTCCTCGCTGCTTTCTTTTGTAAATGAACTGCAGGTTTGGTGACATGCAAAACAATGTAAAGCGCCGGCTGTGCTTTACTTTGTCTTTTTTTGGCAAACAAATGTTTATAGTGCTTTAGTGAGTTTACTCTGCAGCCACGCTGTCCTTCTGTTCCTCATGCTTGCAGCATCATCTCTTTATTTAATGACAGAAATACTGAGATGGAAACGTAGCCTTATAGCATTTCCTACCATGCAGAATGTTCAGAATGGGTTTGTTTGGATCCTTTTAAAAACAGAAGCCACATTATTGTGTTTGTGAATCGATGTCTGTCGAATGACGTTCAAAGCTGCTTGTCCTCCTGCTAATAGTATTAGTCTGCTGCAGCCCCTCTCTCACCTGCGTGCTCAGCCTGTCTCTCTCTCTCTCTCTGTCTCTCTCTGGCATGTTTGCAGTACAAACACAGCAGCTCATGACAAATGGCTGTTAAGTTTGCGTTACCAAACAGGTTTGATGATGTAGTTTTTAGTTCATTTCTATGAAATGGAGGCTTTTTAAGGTTGTACTTTCACCTCAGTGAGATCAGGGAGAGGGACTGTGGTAAAGACTGTCATATGTTCAAGAATCTTTATTCCAAAATAGTTTTGCACACTACTGTGTGTGCGTGTGTGTGCATGCGTGCGTGCGTGCGTGCGTGCGTGCGTGCGTGCATGCATTCACCAGCCATTTTATTATATATATATGGACTTTGTAGTTTTACAATTACAATCACTGCAGTTCTGTGGGGGTCTGATCATTAGAGATTATACTTATGTTAAGTGTGTGTGTATA
>JAOUQT010019686.1:0-11842 GCA_025769995.1 Xyliphius kryptos | reverse complement strand
AAATATTTTATTCATTGAGATCTAGGATGTGTTATTTTTGTGTTCCCTTTATTTTTTTGAGCAGTGTATATATATCGAGAGAGAGAGGAATGAAGACAGATAAAAATATTGAGACACTGAGAGATACAGATGTATATATTTAATTTGGCATAATAACCTTCTTCAGTTGCGTCTTCACTAAAGTTTTCAAGAAGCAAAGCCGTGCAGCGACATTAGACACATTTAGTCAGATGTCCTTTTTGCTGTTGACCTGCAACTCGTAGCATGCATTAGCTTTACATTAATGTCCCCGCGTCTTCCCCTCCACTCTACCTGTGCACCAATCGCCTCGCATCATACCCTCTACTCTACCCACGCGGCAATCTCTATAGAGATGACACGCCAATCACCTCGCATCATTCCCTCCGTTCTACACACGCACCTGTCGCTATACACCAAGTGCCTCATATCATCTCCTTCACTCTAGATGCGTGCCAATCGCTGTACCCAAAGCGCCTTGTGTCTTCCCCTCCACTCTACCCACCATGCTATACGCCATGCACCTCCAGCCCTTCTCATCCACTCTACCCGCGAACCAATACCTATACACCAAGAGTCCTGTCTTTTGTTAGCACAGTATTACAGAAAATATAGATAAACACAGCTCTAGATTGATATTAGTTCACTAATGTGCTAATATGCAATTAATGCTAATATATATGGATTTTTTTCATCACTTTGAAATAAACTTGAATTATTGTATTTATACTTCTGTATTACCTCTATAACTATAGGTGATAAACTGCATCAGTTAATCTGGGCACTTGAAAGAGAACAGACTGTTTTTATTAGAGTTCCATCCTCATTTCAATCCAGTCACATCTCAGGTATGTGCTGAGTTTCCACTGTGGTTTTCATAAATGCCGAATCAACCTTTTTGTTTAAATCCTGAGCATTGCTGAATGACCACGACTGGTCAGGTAATGATTTTCCCTGAACTCTGTTCTGTGTCCAGGTAACCGCTTGTCAAATTGGAAATGGATCTTTTATTAGCTGTTCAGTTAAATTAGGTCTGCTGTGTCAGCGAACTTTAAAATGAGCAGTATTATACGCAGAACTGCGGATCATTAACGTCTGCATGTCACTTTCAGCACTGGACAGCAACAGAAAGAGTTGATTACATGTATTACAAAATCCCAGTAATTATTTCTGCCAGTTTCATCCAAGAGGACAGAATCTGGTTAAAGTGAGAACCCAAGGCTGGGACCTTAAACAAGATTTGTCTCATTCTGCATTAGGAGTTCTAGACAGCACTTTGGATCGTGCCTTCTCCATGTTAATGAAGAAACTGTTAACCCTTCAGTATTTAGAAAAAAACATTCTTAGAGTCAAGGCTTATTACATAAAGGACAGTAAAGGCTACTTTCTCATTCTAATTTGGGCCATTTAGACTACTCAAGCCACATACATGCAGTGTTCACTTGGTGAAAGACAACCCTACATGTATATGTATTATGTATACACTGCTCAATAAAATAAAGGGAACACTAAAATAACACATCCTAGATCTTAATGAATAAAATATTTCATTTTAAAATCTTTATTTAGTAGATGGTAAAATGCGATGAGAACAAAACAACATAAAAATCATCAAACTGTCAATCTAAATTATTATCCTGTGGAGGTCTGGATTTGGAATCTTACTCAAAATCAAAGTGAACAATCAAATGACAGGCTGATCTTGCTTTAGTGGAAATTCCTCAAGATAAGTTAAAATGAGGCTTAGTAGTGTGTGTGGCCTCCATGTGCCAAGTTCAGTCAAGTTCATCCACACCAGACTATGTCATCCATGTCTTTTTGGTTCTTGCTTTGCACAGTCATGTTGGAAAAGGAAGGGGCCAGCTCCAAACTGTTCCCACAAATTTGGGTGCATGAAATTGTCCAAAATTTCTTGGTATGCTTTTAAAGAGTCTTTCACTGAAACTAAGGGGCCATGTCCTGCCTCTGAAAAACAATCCCATACCATAATCCCCCTGCACCATAGCACAATGCAGTCATTTGAAATAACAAACGTTATCTCATTTGTAAGACGCTTTGGATAAAAGCGTCTGCTGAATGACTAAGTGTAAATGTAGACAAGTTCTGTTCTCCTGGTAACTGCCAAACCCAGACTCGTCCATCAGATTGTCAAATGGAGAAGCACAATTCATCACTCCAGAGATCGCATGTCCACTGATCTAGAGTCCAATGGTGGCATGCTTTACACCACTGCATCGCTTTGCATTGCACTTGGTGAAGAATTGCTTGGATGCAGCTGCTCGACCAGGAAACCCATTCCATGAAGCTGTCTGCTCACTGTTCTTGAGCTAATTTGAAGGCCACATGAAGTTTGGAATGTTGTAGTGATTGCAGAAAGTTGGTCACTTCTTAGCACTATACACATCAGCATCCGTTGTCACTGCTTCGTCAGTTTACGTGGCCTATACCACTTGATGGCTGAGTTGTTGTCAATCCAAGACACGTCCATTTTTTTTTAATAATACAGCTGACTGTTGGCTGTGAAATACTTGGAATAAAATAGTATAAATATATGTATTTAGTCATTTATCAGAGGCTTTAATCCAATGAGATATTAACGTATCCCAACTTGGTTAAGATTAGATCACAGGGTTTTCCATACAGCGCCCCTTGGAACAATTAGGGTTAAGGGTCTTGCTCAAGGACTCACAAAGGTAGTTTCATCCTTCAGATTGATGGGCCCACCCTACCACACCCCTTTGTTAATTTTGCTTTGTACTTTTACATCAAATGCACAAAATTATTCAGTTGTTTGAGAATTACAAATCTGATTCATAATGATCTTTAAAGAGAGGATTAAAATTGAATTTTCACCTAATCAAAAAAAAAACAAAGAACTTTCCTTTAGCATTATTATTTGAATTAACTTTTTTTTTTTTTTTTTTTTTTTGCAGACGCAGAAATAGCACTGCTATTATATATATATATAAAACAACTTCAGAAAGAACAGAAATCTTTTATTACTTTAATACAGAATGTTCCTACAGTGACAGGAGCTAATTATTCAGTTCAGTGTGTGACCAAATGAAAACGAAGAGAGACATTTGTCAAACTGCTGCTGATATTAAAATGAAACCCTTTGGGACACATTTTATTTTTAAAGGTTGGAAACTAAGCTGTTTGGTTCTTTTAAAGATCTGTGTTTATGACTGGACTTTGTTGAACCAATTAAAAACATTATAATCGTTTCTTTTTGTGGTAACGTGGTTGGTCAGAAGAACAGGAACATGTGGTAACTGCATAACCTAATGTCTTCAAACACGTCTTTACTGGTAATTTATTTGAAAGACTGGAAATGTTTGGTGATTGTTTCAAATTCTCACTAAGTACTTACTGGAGTCCCTTAGAGCTTTGTACTTGGATCCCTTCTCTTTTCATTGTACATGACATCGCTGGGCGCTGTCATTCAGGCACATGGTTTCTCTTACCATTGCTATACTAATGGCACTTAGCTTTATTTCTCTTTTGCCCCTGCCTCACCGACATATTTGTTTGGATGAAGGCCCCTCATCTCAAATTAAATGTGGCAAAAGCGGAGCTTCTTATTATTCCAGCTAAAACCTCCTGACCTTCCAAATTGTTGGCTCACCAACTCGCTTTGTATCCATGGTTTCACAATTAGCACACATCTTAAACTCTCTGATCAGGTCACTAAAACCAGCCGTTACTTCAGATTCCTTCTCTACAACATCAGAGATCAAGATCAGACCTTACTTAACTGAACAGGCTAGTTCATGCCCTCATCCTATCCTGGTTCGTCTATTTGCTTGCCGGTCTCCCAGCTTCCACAATCAGTCCTCTACAGCTGGTTCAAAACTCTGCAGCCCGACTTGTGTTCAACCAGCCCAAGCGAACTCATGTCCTGTCATTCCTCCTCTCTCTCCATTAGCTGCTGCATTCAGTTCAAGGCACTGATTCTAGTAATCTACAGGATAATCTCTGGATCTGTCCCCTCTTACCGTAAATCCATCCTTCCAGAATACACTCCGAATCGTTCACTGCGCTCTAGTGATGAAGGTCGCATGGTGATTCAACCTCACCGGGGCGCTAATTCTCACTCCGTATTGTTCACCACAACTTAATGATGGACCCATCTTCCCAACACTGTCCATTAGGCTGAGTCACTCAGCATTTTAAGAAACTTCTCAGAACACATCTCTTCCACAAGCCCTTGCAAAAAAATAGAAGCCAGATCGGATAATGATCAGGTTTTATGATACTAGCTAGTTTCTTCTTAACTCAAATTTCCCGTTTGAAAATCGCAAGGACACTGTATTTGTTCATTGTCAGCCATTAATACTCCCCTACATGTTCAGTGTGAGGCTCTACTTTCTTTCTGCTCTAAAGCGTCCTCATTGTAACATTTGAAGGGATTAAGCTGAAAACGATTAGAACTCATTGAGTTTGGTGTGTCTCGGACATTCGGAGCTGTTAAAATCTCTGTGAAGCGCTGAATTGATTCTTTGTTAGTGGGGAGCCAGAGTTAATGCTCCGTTTGACCCGTGATGCTTAGGAGACGTGGGGATGATGGAGAATGACGTCAGCGCTCTTGACTTCGTGCCTGAATTGTAAGATTTTCCGAGCGCCCTGTTTGTGAGAGAGTCCATTCCGCCCGAGATCGGACAGTGCTCTGTCCTCTCAGGCTTATCCCATCAGAGGCAGAGCACTGATACGCTGATTCCACCTTGGGGCACAGTTTGGATCAGGTGAAGTCCCGACGCGTCGCAGGACGACAGAAGCCAGGACCCGGTGGGATCAGCATTGTCGGGATAGTCCTCAGACGGATCCTGCTCCAGCAGATAAGCTGAAATGAGCTCCAGAGGCGCGGAGACGTGGCGCTGCACCAACGGCACCTGCGCGGAGAAAGTTGCGCCTTTGCCGCCGCCGCTCTCCTCCACTTTGGCACTCAGCCTACTCGTCGTGGCGATCGTCGGCGTCGTGGCGCTGTCTTTGAGCACGCACCATTTTCACAAAGGCAAGATGAAGAAACGTAAGATCCAGAAAGCCCACGACGAGTACGAGAGGGATCAGCTCAGCCCCGTCCCGCCTGCAGGCACCGCGGATCCCAGGCGCAGCGTCATTGCGCGTCCTGTCTGCGGCCACCGCGACGCAGGCGACCGTCCTGCCATCTCTACGACGGTTGAGGGGGATCTCCAGGATGTGCTTGTATCCTGATAACACTGAAGATGTGGACCATTTGTACTTATACCTCCGTCAGAAACACGGTCAGTCATCAGCAAACCCATCTACAGCATCCATGGAATATTCACCTGCTTTCATGCTTCTGTGGCTCCTCTGTATAAAACTGACGCTATATTTTCATTTTGGTAATTTAGCAGACGCTTTTATCCAAGTATCCCAACTTGCTTGGGTTCAGAACACAGCACCCCTGGAGCAATGAGGGTTGATGGTTGGTAAAATCAGTGGACCTGGGATTTGAACCCACAACCTTCAGATTGATAACCCAACACCCAAACCACTCAGCTACCACTCCCTATGCTGACGCTACATTTAATGTAAAGAAATGTTAAGACATTAAAGCTGGACCTGCAAGGCAGCTGTGGATAATTCTAAACCACTGTTTTGGAGCTTTATTGGACTTCTGTATGAGCATCACTGATTTGTATTTTTACAAATGCACAAAATTATTCAGTCGTTAGAAATCTGATTCATGAGGAACTTTAACGAGAGAATTAGAATTTATTCTGCACCTATTCAAAAATGGCTTTACTTCAGCATTATTATAGGAATGAACTTTTCACAGACTCAGAAATAACAGTGCTGAAAAGGGAGAACCGGGATCTTAGCCTCTTTTATTACTTTAATACAGAATGTTCCGGAAGCGAATTATTCAGTTCAGTGTGAAACTAAACAAAAACGAGAAGAGACATTTTGTCAAATCGATGCTGATATTCAAACAAAGCCCTTTGAGACATGTTTTATGCTTAAGATAAGTAACCAAGCTGTTTGGTTCTTTTAAAGATCTGCCTTTATGACTAGACTAGACTGATATCACTAAAAACTAAATAATCATTTCAGGGCTTTCATGCTTCTGTGGCTGCTCTGTAGAGAACTGATGTCACGTTAAAGTAAAGAATGTAAAGACATTGAAGCTGGAAATGCAAGGCCACTGTGGATTTGAACAAACCACTGCTCTTGAGCTTTATACTGGACTTGTGTATGAGCATGACTGATTTGTAAATCATCCTCATATATAATTAGGATATAAACATCTTCTCCTGCACTATTATTCCTCGAATTAACTAGACTTAATATTCTCCATAGATGTGATTTACATGTATATTCTTGTCGAGGTTACCGAATGTCAAAAAAGACAATTGTGGATCCATTTAAAGGTTTAGATCCTAGGAATTTTGGAATTAAAATGCGAACTGCAGTCATTTGATATAATCTACTTAATTTTTCTCTTTACTTAAAGGATCTGTGCAATAAATGTGCTGTTATGTGGACAAACTAGGGTGTCCTATACAGACTGCAGCACAGGACTATCTAAAGAATGCAAAGTGGAACAGAGGAGCAGCTGGGGATTACAATAAACCCCAGCTAGCTTTAAGATACAGTTTCTGTAGCTGTGTCATGAGAAGGTTCTGGAACCGTGCACGTCTGTAATCTGGGATGTTTCACAGGCAGTAATTACAGAACTAGTTGTGGAAAAAGAGAATAAGAAGAGAATGGAACTGGCTGTCTCAAAAATCTTGCTGGTCATTGGTGCAGCTGGAAATAGATGTCCTTTTCAGTTACATTTAATAATTTTATAAAGACATCTTAAAGTCTATATGTTAGGTTTAGAAATGTATAATAGATATATACTAAACAGTTGCATACATTCTTTTTTAAGCCACTTATCTTAATTACTGTTGTGGGCAATATTAATGAGTGTTTATTTTGTATCTAGATAATAATGTATTTATGCACGAATACGCACAGTCCTAAGATTGGGCACCTTGTGAACTAATTTTATGTTCTCTTAATTTTTCAATGCACTATTTTTTTTTTTTTTTTTTTTTTTTTTTTTTATACATATTTTAATGCTTAAGTAGAGTTTATATACTAATTTTAAAACAGGACAAAAACTGTAGTCTAAAATGTCATTTTTTTTTATATTTAATTGAATTTTTTTTGCAGCATAAAAATACGTTTACATAATACACTCACATAAAAATGACCCCTATATGACAGGACGTGCACGTGTTTAATTTAACTTAAAACGGCTTCAAAACAATTAACCTAACCCTAAACATTTCCACAGGGACTTGCTTGAAGGACATTGGGGCAGTTACATTCACAATTTTTAAACATATCCAACTGTCTATAATATGTGTTAGTTTTAGAAATGTGTAATAAATGTACTGTAGACATTTGCATAACTATGATTAATTTACTTTTTCAAGCCACTATCATAGAGCATTTATTTTGTATTTAAATAATAATGCACAAATGCGCACCGTCCCAAGATTGGACACCTTTTGATGTATTTTTTTCTCCCCCAATGTTTTATTTTAAGATGAGGCACTAAAGCGCTGCAGAAATGTTACGCATTTTAATGCTTACATCTACATTGTCATTTAGCAGATGCTTTTATATGAAGCGACTTACAAATGAGATAATAACACAAGTCAGTTAAGGAACAAACAGAAACCCTGTAGTATCATCAAAACCTGCACATTACTCGATCTGGCTCTATTTTTATTTATTTATTTTTATTTTTTATAGCACTTGTTTGTGGAAGAGGTGTGTTTTTAGAAGTTTTTGAAGATGCTGTGTGAGTTAGCCTTACGGACGGTGTTGGGAAGATCGGTCCACCATTTTGCGAAGGTGAATGAATTACATACAGTTTATGTAATCATGTTAAAAAAGGACAAAATAAATCCTAGACTGGGGTCATTTTTTAAAATGTAATTGGAATTTCTTTTGCAGCTTAAAAAGACAAATTTAACATTTATGTAAAAATGTCGCCTGTACAGGACGTGGACAATGTACACTTCAAAAGCCTTAAAATGAACCAAGACTGTAATTTGGGTGAAGTTAACAGTTTTGTTTTTATTGTGCCAGTTGTTACTTTTTTTAATACTGAACATGCTTTTTAATTGGCTGTCTGATCCAACACGCCTGTAATATATACCAGCCCACAATGATGTCTTCTAATGAAAGTGCAAAACTTCAATAGATGTTTCTATGCAAGACACATTGTAAAGCACATGCTCAGTGTTACTTCTGCAAGCTCCCCAGAAATAAAATGAAGGTTATGTATTCCATTCTCTTCACAATGACTGAAAGCATTCTGTGAAACCTCATTAGCCCATGGGAACATTTCCCAGTTTGCCTATTCTGTATTACGAAAGCACTGTGTGCAAATAAAGATGTGAAGAATTGAATGGCAGGGCAGCTGCAGATTAGAATGGACCTTACTGAACATAGGGCTGGCTGAACATAACGGGGTAGAAAATCAAGCATTGTAAAACTGTAATATAGCCATTCCGCATTTTCTCACCCGCTCTCTTCTGCCCTGAGATGGAAAAAAAAGCTATTTTTGTGTATAAATGGCTCATAAACTCTGTGGACATTAATGATGGAGAAGTTGATCAGCAGGTCGGTTGTGGGTGATAATGGACCTCATTACAACCTGAGGCAGTTTTTCCAAATGCTGTCCAAGGTGCTGATTATGGTCTCCAATGTGACTCTCCTCCTGCCCCAGATAGAGAACGGACGCTTTTGTCCATATTAATTGAAACAGACTTGTATGGGAATCTGTGCGCAGTGGGAGATAATGGTTGAGATGTGTGAGTCCTGTGTGGAGGTGGGACCCCAGCGTTCCTGTAAAGTGAGGTTTAAAATAATGCTGGTAAAAGGTTACCAAGCCTCATAACACTAGCAAACTGTAGTTGTGTGGTAGGTTTAGTGAAACAAAATGACATTATGAAAGCTGTTTTTGCTATACTAATTTGAATATATATGAACTAAAGCAACAAATAGGTAAAGTTAAAGAAAAGAAAATAATCTTTGCCCCTGTTGACTGACTATTTATTTTACAGTTGAATATTTATGTTTAGTAGTTTGTAGTCCTAATGTATATTTTATTATTTATATATATATATATATATATATATATATATATATATATATATGAATATATGAGACTCCTGCAAAATTATTTTACTTTTTATAGGTATATGTTTGAGTAAAATGAACATTGTTCTTTTATTCTATAAACTACTGACATGTCTCAGAAATTGCAAGCAAAACTTTTGTATCTGTTTGCTGAAAAGGAGAAATGAAGTGCTATCAAGTTGAATGGGCTTTAGGTCTTGAGATTAAGTTGTCAATGACAGGGTCTTGATCTGGTGGTCTTTCATCCACACATCGATTGACCTAGCTGTGTGCCATGGAGCATTGTCCTGCTGGAAAAACAGTCCTCAGAGTTATGAAACATTGCCAGAGCAGAAGGAAGTAAGTGGTTTTCCAAGAGAACCTTGTATGTGGCGTGATTCACATGTCGTTCGCAAAGATGAACCTTCCCAATTCCAGTCTTGCTGAAGCTACCCCAGATCATCACCAATCCTCCACCAAATTTCACAGTGGGTGAAGGACACTGTGGCTTGTATGCTTCTCCAGCCTCCGTCTCACCATTAGACGAGCAGGTGTTGGACAAAGCTAAAAATTGGACTTCGTCCTGTATGGTCCAATCCTTATGGTCTTTTGTAAACTTCAGCCTGGCTCTCCTTTATTTCCCATTGATGAAAGGCTTTTTTTCTAGCTTTACATGACTTGAGCCCTGCCTCTACGAGTCTGTTACCATTCTTTTGTAAGATACTTGACTTATCCTGCGGTTGCGAACTGACATTCCAATAAGATGATGGTCATTCCAGTCAGTGGAGAGTCCATTTTGCCCTCTGCCTTTCTAAGATGGATAATCACAAGCAAAGCTAAATTTCCTTAAATTTTGCATCAGAAGTGTCATAAGGTCACACCAAAGCAGTGTGAAAGATTGGTTGAAAGCATGCCAAGCCTGTGCGTTAAAGCTGTTAAAAATTTTAAATCATGGTTATTCCACAAAATATTGATTTCTGAACTCTTCCAGAGTTTGTTATATCTATATCAATCTGAACTTGTTTTCTTTGCATTATTTGAGCTCTGAAAGCATGGCATCTTTTTCATTATAGTGACCATTTCTCATTTTCTGCAAATAAATATAAATTATTAGCTTGGAATTTAAGAGACGTTTACAGTAGTTTATAGATTAAAAGAAAATTGTTTATTTTACTCAAACCTTTACATGTAAAGAGTAAAATCAAAGAAACTGATAAGTTTGCAGTCTCTTAATTTTTTCAATAGCTGTATATATACAGTGGTGTGAAAGTGTCTGCCTCCTTCTTTATTGGCAGTTTTTTTGCATGTTTCTCACATTTAAGTGTTTTGAAACATCAAACAAATTTAAATAGAAGTCAAAGACAACACAAGTAAACACAAAATTTGTAAATGAAGGTGTTTATTAAGAGGAAAAAGATCCAAACCTACAAGGCCCTGTGTGAAAAAGTGATTGTCCCCTCTTGTTAAAACATACTATAACTGTGGTTTATCACACCTGAGTACATTATCTCTAGCCACACCCAGGCCTGATTATTGCCACACCTGTTCTCAATCAAGACATCACCTAAATAGGACCTGCCTGACAAAGTGAAGACCTCCAAAAGATCCTTAAAAGCTACACATCATGCTGAGATCCCATGAAATTCAGGAACAGTTGAGAAAGAAAGTAAGTGATATCTATCAGACTGGAAATGGTTATGAAGCCATTTCCAAAGCTTTGGAAATCCAGCGAACCACAGTGAGAGCAATTATCCACAAACGATGAAGACCTGGAACCTTCCCAGGAGTTGCCGGCCGGCCCAAAATTACCACAAGAGCAAAGCGATGGCTCGTCTAAGAGGTCACAAAAGACACCACAACAACATCCAAAGAACTGCATGCCTTACTTGCCACAGTTAAGCTGAGCAAAAAAGAACATTAAAGCTTGCTCAATTTTTACAAAACACATCTTGATGATCCCCAAGACTTTTAGAAAAATATTCTGTGGACCGATGATACAAAAGGTTAACTCTTTGGAAGGTGTGTGGCTCATTACATCTGGCGTTAAAAAAACACTGCATTTGAGAAAAAGAACATTATACCAACAGTAAAATATGGTGGTGGTAGTGTGATGTTTTGGGGCTGTTTCAAGACCTGGAAGACTTGCTGTGATAAATGGAACTATGAAGGAGATCCTGAAGGAGAATTTCCGACCCTCTGTTAGTGACCTCAAGCTGAAACGAACTTGGGTTCTGCAGCAGGACAATGATCCAAAACACACCAGCAAGTCCACCTTTGAATTGCTGAAGAAATTTTAAAAGGCTGTTTATGCTCTAAAATCCTCTAATATAACTAAATTAGAACAATTTTGCAAAGATGAGTGGGCCAAAATTCCTCCAGAACGCTGTAAAAGACTTAAGTTGTCGGAAATGCTTTTTTTATGCAGTTGTTGCTGCTAAAGTTGGCCCAACCAATTATTAGGTTTAGTGGGCAAACACGTTTTTTATGCAGGGCCATGGAGGTTTGGATTTTTTTTTCTACCTTTACAATAAACACCTTCATTTACAAGTTGCATTTTGTGCTTACTCGTGTTGTCTTTGACTACTATTTAAATTGGTTTGATGTTCTGAAACAAGTGTGACAAACGCCTAAAAGCAGGAAATGAGGAGGGGAAAACACATTTTCACACCACTATATT
>JAOUQT010019668.1:0-11843 GCA_025769995.1 Xyliphius kryptos | reverse complement strand
ATAGATATATATATATATATATGTATATATATGTTTTTTTATTTTTTATTTTTTTATTTATTTATTTTTTTTCACTTTTTGACTTTTTTGACTGTTTTAACTTTTTAACAAAATCTGGTGTGAATCGTTATCTATGACAGAGCACACTGCTTCCCCGCAGCACCTCACTGATTTAAAAGTGTCAGTCATTCGTACATTTGTAAATAATTTAAATCTATTAAAATTCTTGATTGGCAGCACCTCAGAGTCTGCCAATTGTGTCACTTTGTTCTTTCTGTTGATGTATACAGCCATTTAGCTCCTAGAATAAAATTAGCCAGTCGACACTTAAACTTCTGTTTTTTGACATACGGATAAAACCTGGTGTGGGAAAATCACGTTAAGTGCTTTTAAAACAGAACTTAAAATGATAACGGACATATTCTAAAACAGTTTAAAAATGTGAGAAACGCGGTTTCTCTCTGGTGACAAAAAGGACACTGGTCATTAATGGCTGGATTTAAAACAGAAAAAGAATTCACCGCAATAATACCGTGAAGAATCCTTTACTGGAGATCCCTCACCCGCTTAGTTAACGGGGGTTAATAAAGTGCTCTCCACTCTGGTCTTGCCTCACAACCAATGCCTAATACCTCTCCCCAGGGTGTGTCTCTTATGTTCTCAAGCTTTTTCTTGTTGAGAATTCGTGCGCTTGCTATGTAGAGGACTTTCCTGTGGCTGAATCCAGGTCAATGTCTAGTTATTTCCTGTAGTCCATTAGGACCCCCAGCAGTCCTTCTGTATAGGGGTGATGGTGGTGTTAGGGAACTGATGCCCCTCTACTGGACTGACCTCGTTTCACCATCTTGAAGTAGCATCCTTTCTCTGGAGGTGAGTGCTGTTCTCCACCGCTGAAGAGCTGAGAGACGGCACGTGTAGACTTGACCCTATCCGCACAGAAAGAGAGTATCTAACACCCCCCCCCTACTGCCCCCACATCTGTACAAGAGGAGAGAATAGGAGATATGAGAGAGGAGATAAAGGAGGAAAGAGTGAAAGAGGAGAAGAGAGAGTAAAAGAGGAGGGAGAGAGTGAGAGAAGAGGAGATATGAGAGATGAGATAGTAGTGGGGAGAGTAAGGGAGGAGGAGCGCGCAAGTGAGAGAGGAGTAGAGAGTAAAAGAGATATGAGATAGAGGAGAAGAGTGTAAGGGAGGAGGAGAGCGTGAGAGAGCGTGAGAGAGGAGGTGCAGGACTGATCAGGTTGAATAGTGCACACACTGCCTCGTGATATGTTGTGTGTCTTGTGGAGTGTGTCGGGGCTGTGTGAGTGTAGTGGGTTACGATGTGGAGTGTGTTGTGATGTGTTGGGGTGTGTGATGTGTTCTGTGGTTATGCGAGTGTTGGGTATGTGGTTATGTGAGTGTTGTAGTGTGTCTTGTGGAGCATGATGGGAGGTGTGTTGTAGTGCGTGTGGTTGTGTGAGTTGTGTAGACAAAAGATAAAAAACACTGTTATTAAATCTGGCGTCTCAGACGGGGCTGACTCACGGTCACTTAGCGGCGTGGGTTCCACCGGAACTCCCACCGGACTTTAATAACAGCACGGTCATTAGAACCACGTCTCCCACGCCCTCAGACACTCTTTACTGTCAGGAGTGAGAACTGATCCATCAGAACCTGATCCATTAAAACCCGGTCCGTCTGAACCTGTTCACAGAAGGCGTTGTGGTTGTAGCTTCTCAGTTGCTTTGGATGGAGCTGCTGTGGTAGGACCTCTGATGTCAGCAGGAGGAGATGAGTTCATTAGAACCTGATACAGAATCAATAGTGAAATTGATCTGGTGATAATGGGATCAGAGTGGTTCTTTATCTCCTGAGTCATTACCCCGGGTCCCTCCTCCTTTATCTGCAGATACATTATAAGAGGATCCAGTTACAGCACAGTACCGCAGAAGAGAGCTGTTGGTTTGAGTGGTGCACATGTGGAAGGTCATTCAGGGTTATGATGTCATACAGCTTTGATGAAACATTGAGTTTAGCACTCAGACTTCTTACGATGAAGCCTTTCTGATGTTCTAAAGGTTGAAGGTGACTTTTATGACCTGCTATAACCTGGTATAACCTTGTTTACTGTGGTAAAACCTTGCTTAACATGTTGGAACCTTGTTTAATCTTGTTGACTCTCGTTTATCCTGGTGGAACCTCATTTAATCTGTTACCGCTCATTTACCCTGGTGGAACCTTGTTTAACCCAGTGGTGGAACCTCATTTAATATAGTGGAACCTAATTTAATCTTTAACGTTGTTAAACATGGTGGAACCACGTTTACCCTGGTGGAACCTCATTTAATCCGTTGACGCTCATTTACCCTGGTGCAATCTTGTTTAACCTGGTAGTGGAACCTAATTTAATCCTACTGACTCTCATTTACCCCGGTGGAATCTAGTTTAACCTGGTGGTAGAACCTCATTTAACATAGTGGAACCTAATTTAATCTGGTGGAACCATGTTTACCCTGGTGGAACCTCATTTAACATAGTGAAACCTAATTTAATCTGGTGGAACCTCGTTAAACATGGTGGAACCACGTTTATCCTGGTGGAACCACATTTAATCCGTTGACGCTCATTTACCCTGGTGGAATATTGTTTAACCTGGTGGTGGAACCTCGTTTAACCTGGTGGTGGAACCTAATTTAATCCTACTGACTCTCATTTACCCTGGTGGAATCTTTTTTAACCTGGTTGCGGAACCTCGTTTACTCTGGTGGAACCTCAATTAATCTTGTTGTTTCTCGTTAACCCTGCTGGAACTTTGTTTAAACTGGTAGTGGAACCTCAATGAACCTGGTGGAGCCTCATTTAATCTCGTTGTCTCTCATTTTCCCTGGTGGAACCTTGTTTAACCTGGGGGTGGAACCTTGTTTAATCTGGTTGCGAAACCTCATTTACTATGGTGGAACCTCGTTTACCCTGGTGGAACCTTGTTTAATTTCGTTGTCTCTTGTTTACCCTGTTGGAACTTTGTTTAAACTAGTGGTAAAACCTGGTGAAACCTCATTTAATCTTGTTGTTTCTTGTTGAACCTGGTGGTGGAACCATGTTTACCCTGGTGGAACTTCATTCAATCTCTTGATGCTCATTTACCCTGGTGGAATCTCGATTAACCTGGTAGTGGAACTTCAATTCACCTTGTTGTGGAACCTTGTTTAACCAGGTGGGGAACCTTGTTTGACTTAATGGAACCTTGTTTAACTGGTGGTAAAAACTTCTTTGACACGGTGGAACCCCATTTAATCTGATGAAACCTCATTTAATCTCGTTAATTCTAGTTTTCCCTGGTGGAGTCTTGTTTAACCTGGTGTTGAAACCTTGTTTAACCTGGTTGTAGAACCTTCTTTACCCTGGTGGAACCTCTTTTAATCTTGTCTCTTGTTTACCCTGCTGTGGAACCCTGTTTAACCTGGTGGTGAAACCTCGTTTGACTTGGTGGAACCTCATTTAATCCCGTTGACTTTTTTGTTTACCCTGGAACCTTGTTGAACCTGGTGGTGGAACCTTCTTAGGATGTTTTATAGAGGAAGTTAGGGGTCCGGGTTCGAGTGAGACTAATGTGATGTAACACAATATGCAGTGTGTTTCTTGGCTGAAGGGTGAAAGTCTGTTTCACCCCCACCCCCATGCCTCGGCAGTCTGTCCCGTTCAGCAGAGGGACTTTCCAGTCGGGACTTTCCGTGTCACTGGTATTAAAGTCTGTTTTGCTTTGACACCTTTACTCCTCACATGTCTAATCGGTTCCAAAGGGTTCCTTCATGCTTCTGCAGCACCTCATCATCATCCTGCTTTTTAAACAAGACCCGTGTGAATCGGACACATCAAACACATGGAGCTTTATGTTCTGCTGAGTCTTTTTTTTTCCCCAAGTTTTCAGACTCCCACATCTCTGAACCTTTACGTCTTTTATTTGCTGAGTTTATGCTGAGTTCTGGTCCTAGTCCTGGTTTGACTCAGGCCTGGTTCCTGCTGTGTTTCAGGTCCTGGTCCCAGTTCCTCACACAGTCTGATCTTCTCTGAATCTTCTGATGATCTGATCTATGGATGTTGAAAGTTCTGAAATTCTCGTTCTGAAACCTTGTTATGAAACGTTCTCTTTGATCTTTTATATCCATAGGCTGCTCGTCCACCGCCCGCTCGTCCACCGCCCGCTCATCCATCACCCACTATTCCATCTCTCACTCGTCCATCGCCTGCTTGTCCACCACCCACTCATCCATCACCCACTTTTCCATCTCTCACTCGTCCATCGCCCGCTCGTTCCTCACCCACCTGTCCATCGCCCGCTCGTCCATCCCTGCTTTTCCATCTCTCATTCGTCCACCATCTCCATTGGCTGCTCGTCCACCACCCGCTCGTCCACCACCCGCTCGTCCACCGACCGCTCGTCCATCGCCCGCTTGTCCACCACCTGCTCATCCATCACCCACTTTTCTATCTCTCACTCGTCCATCGCCCGCTCATCCATCGCCCGCTCGTCCCACACCCACCCGTCCATCGCCCGCTCGTCCATCCCTGCTTTTCCATCTCTCTTTCGTCCATCATCTCCATTGGCTGCTCGTCCACCACCCACTTGTCCACCACCCGCTTATCCATCACCCACTTTTCCATCTCTCACTCGTCCACCACATCTCACACTCGTCCACCACATCTCTCCCTCGTCCACCACCCGCATGTCCATTGCCCGCTCATCTACCACCGGCTCGTCCATCACCCAATCATCCATCCCCGCTCGTCCACCGTCCACTCGTCCATCACAGCTCATCCACCGCCTTCTGTCCATTACTCTCTCGCCCACTCATCCTCCTTTGGTGTAGCTGCAGAGCGGCTTTAAAAGCCTTTCCGTGGTTCCACCATGCGTAAGCAGAATGTTCCCCTCCTCGAGGTGTTTTTTCAGCCTATCCCTTCCCCCATCATTGTTGAGGGATTCCTGAGAGACCCAGTCACCTCTGAGTAATTACCTTCTCACATTTCAGCCTGGACCACTGAAAGAACCTCTGTGTTCTGCAGCAGTGCAGCGAGACAGCCGCGTGCGTCTCTGCTGAATGTAGAGCTGCATGCGAACGTGACGGAACGCCGCAGATCCTGCGGGAGGGTTTGGCTTCCCCCTCTGTCTGATCCTCCGCTCGTCTGCAGTGTTGTTGTTTCGGGTCTCTCTGGTCCAGGTTGTGCTTAGTGGAAATCAGAAGCATGTGTTCTCTGAAGTCTGGAGGACGTTTCTGTAGAACTCATTAGAACAGGATGTGAGCTCCGGCTCGGTTCTCTCAGCTCAACACGATCCCTCTTTTCCTGCTCTGGTGTTCGGTTCTGATTCGGGTTCTGGTTTATTACTCAGTTATCACCCTTGCACCCTCTTACCCCCACCCCTCACCCCTCTGAACCCCCTAACCCCTGCAAACTTTAACTCCCAGCACTCTCTGCACCCCATAACCTCTTGCACCTTCTAACTCCCCTCACCCCTGCTACCTCTCACTCCTTCATTCCCTTAAACCCCTGATCCTCGCACTCCCTGCATCCCTTCACCCTCGCACTCCCTAAACCCCCTTGTACCCCTCACTTCCTGTACCCTTTCACCCCCCCCTCGCACCTCCTGCACCCATTCACCCTCTACTCCCTGCCCCCTGCACTTCCTCACTTTCTGTACCTCGTTACTCCCTGCACCACTACCTCTTGAAGGTACTGTAACTGTGTGTGCAGCTCCAACAGTTTACAACAGAAGCCATTTTGTTCTTTGATCTTGTTTTTGGACGGAAGGATGGACTAAACCTGAAGTCCAAAGTGCGTTCTAAGTAGATTAATTTAATCTGATGTTAATACGAGGTTTCATTTCGCGGTCTGCAGGCTGTGTAAGCCTCAGGTGGACCACCACACCCCACATGGGATCATCCCTTTTGTGATGTCATAGGGAGAGGTGTTTGCTCTCACCCGGGCAGCTTGTGGAGGGTGCTTTGTTTCAGCCGGTGGTTTAAATCCCAACGTCTGCTGTTGTTACAGAAAGTGCTCTTAAGTGCTGCGTGTGGGTTCTATTGTTCTGCTCCTCCTGTGAGTTCACTGCGCTCTGAGTTCTTAATGTGATTGAGAGCTTACATCATCCCTCATACTCCTCCACCTTAATGGATGGAGTTTGCATTTTCGGAACATACTGTATGAAGCAGCTTGCACTTCTCAGCTTTGGCAGTGGAGGTTCCACTCAAGTCATGAACGAGCCCACAGCAGATGTATGACTGGGTCATGGTGGAGCTGCAGCTCCCGATGGGCGGAGCCTGCGCTCGTTATCTTAATTCGAGAGTGTTTTTTGATGTTCTTTGAACTCAACCATTCAGCAGCTTTTTCTCCTTCATCAGTGTCTGATCCCACGGGGGTCTTATGTGGAATGGGTGGAGATTTCCACAGACACTCCTAGATATGTGATGTGATAAAACGATGTGGAGGCGTATTGTGGACGTGGCAATCCTGTCAACGTGCCCCGTTGGCTCGCTACCTCACAACCTCACCAACTCACAAACCTCAACTCACAACCTCGTCAACTCGCAACCTTGCCATGTCACAACCTCGCCACCTCACACCTCATTGCCTCACAACCGTGGCGCCTCGCCTCCTCAGAACCTCACAACCTCCCCCACCTCATCAACTCGCAACTTCACCAAGTTATCATTTCACAAACTCATCAACTCGCAACCTCACCACCTCATCACGTCACAACCTCACCAACTTGCAACCTCGCTGCCTTCCCCCCCCCCCTTTAATCCTCGCCACCTCACCATCGTTTCATGTCACAACCTTGCCATTTCACAACCCAACAACTTTGCCACCTCACAACCTCGCTGCCTCACATCCTCGTCACCTCACTTCCTCGCCACCTCACAACTTTGCCACCTTAGAACCTTGCCACTTCTCAACCTCACCACCTCAAAAACGCACAACCTCGCCACCTTAGAACCTTTCTACCTCACAACCTCACCATCCCACAACCTTACCACCTCACAACTTCGCCACCTGTCAAACACACAGCCTCTGATCACATGGTTTCAGCTGGAAATCAGCACAACAGTGTCGCATGGGTCTAGACCCCAGTTCATCTAATGGATGAACTGTCCCGTCTCGCCCCGTCCCATCCTGCCCTAACACAAGAACCGAGAAAACATATCCATGTACTTATCAGTCTCATGTTCCAACCTCTACTGTATCTTTGTCAGCATTCAGGATTCAGCTGTTTGTTGTGAAACATGCTTTACTTCTGAGAGTTTGTGTTTCAGGGTTAAAGACCTCAGAGAAGGGGGAAGGGGGTTAAATGGGGTAGGAACCTGGTTCTCCGCCCTCGGCCCCGCACTCGTAATTTGGCCCGTCGCTCAGCCGTCAGTCAGAGGAGGAAGTGTTTTCTCAGTAATTTCTATATTTAGAACCTCCTTCTGCAGATGTGACAGAACCATCGCGACTGAAAAGCTGTAAGTTACGACACAACGTACGAGTTTCAGAACCAGTGTGTGCTCAGACAACACCAGCAGGGGGCAGAGTAAACACCGAGAGACACACCAAGATTACTAGGAGAACAGACCAAAGCAATACTTCTGTTCTGTTTAATAGCTATTTAAATCCATATGGACACACACTGACACACACACACTTTGAGTCTAACACCTCTAACAGCTCTGTGCTCCTCCTGCAGGAATCGGTGGGATGGAGGAGTTCATTCTGAAATCAGCCACCATCTCCACCTCAGCGGCCTGTCCCCCCTTCACCCCCCTGAACTTTGAAGTCACACCCATCGTCAGAGTGGCCATCGAACCCAAACATCCCAGTGAGTGTTCTTACAAAACGTCTAAAACTACATTTAGCTGTGTTCTTGTTCTCAGTGTGTGTGTGTGTGTGTGTGTGTGTGTGTGTGTGTGTGTGTGTGTGTGTAGGTGAGATGTGTAAGCTGGTAAAAGGGATGCGTTTGCTGAATCAGTCAGACCCGTGTGTGGAGGTTCTGGTTCAGGAGAGTGGAGAACATGTTCTCGTTACAGCAGGGGAGGTTCACCTGCAGCGCTGCCTCGATGACCTTCGAGAGAGGTGCACACACACACAGTATCACTGACAGCATGTTAACGTTCCACTTTTGTATGTAGCACAACCTCACAATATTGATTTTCATCTGTAGACCTTAATCTTAACCTTAATCCTAATCGAAATCCCAATCCTGATCCCAGTAATGATCCTGATTCTTCTCTTCCTTCCCGATTCTTAACCTGATTCTTCTCCTTTTATTTGTCTCCCCTTACTCCCCTCCTCTGATTTTTCCCCTCTGATTCTTCCCACCGATTATTTTCCTCTGATTCTTCTCCCATAATTCCTCCCCCCTAATTCTTCTCTGATTCTTTGCCCCAATTCGTCTCCTCTGATTCTTCCCCCCGATTCTTCTCTGATTCTTTTCCCCTTATTTGTCTTACTTTATTCCTCTCCTCTGATTTTAACCTTCTGATTCTCCTCCGCTGATGAATCTCCCTTGATCCTTCTCCTTCTTCCCGATTCTTAGCCTGATTCTTCTCCTTTTATTTGTCTCCCCTTACTCCCCTGCTCTGATTTTTCCCCTGTGATTTCTCCCACTGATTCTTCTCCCCTGAATCTTCTCCTCTAATTCTTCTTCTCTGATTCTTCCCCCTTATTCTTCTCCCATGATTCCTCCCCCCCTAATTCTTCTCTGATTCTTCGCCCCTAATTCGTCTCCTCTGATTCTTCCCCCCGATTCTTCTCTTGATTCTTTTCCCCTTATCTGTCTCACTTTATTCCTCTCCTCTGATTCTTTTCCTCTGATTCTTCCCCTCTGATTTATCTCCCCTTACTTTTCTTTCCTGTCTTCTTCTTCCCTGATTGATCTCCACTGATTCTTCTGCCCTTATTTGTCTCCCCTTTTTTCTCTCATCTGATTCTTTTCCTCTGATTTTTTTACGCTGAATTGTCTCCTGTGATTCTTCCCCTCGATTCTTCTCCCCTTTTTTGTCTCCCTTTATTCCTTTCCTCTGATTCTTTTCTTTTCTTTGCTTCTTCCCCTCTGATTTCTTTCCTGCTTCTTCTTTCCTGATTTGCTCTCCTCGGATTTGTTTCCTCGGATTATTCTCCTCTGATTTGTCTTCTATAATTCGTCTCCTCTCATTCTTCTCTAATTCTTTTCTGAGTTGTCTCCTCTAATTGATTTTTCTCTGATTATTCTCCTCAGGTTTGCCAAAGTGGAGGTCACGGCCTCAGAGCCCATAATTCCTTTTCGTGAGACGGTAATCCGTCCCCCTAAAGTGGACATGGTGAACGAGGATCTGGGGCGGCAGCAGAAAGTCGCGGTCATCCACCAGACCAAGGAGGAGCAAAGCAAACTTCCAGAGGGTGTTCAGATCGACTCGAGCGGTCTGGTGACCCTTACCACTCCTAACAAGAGGGCCACTATCGGGGTCCGGGCAGTCCCGCTGCCGGAGGAGGCGACGAGGCTGCTGGAAAACAGTGCAGAGCTCATCAGGACCATGGAGACCTCCAGCCTTTTAGCGCGAGAAGGTAAAACTGTGGAGATCAGCGCCAAGACACTAGAGGAGATTCAGAATTTAAAAGCTGAGCTGGAGAAGCATCTTCAGGGCCACAGGTGGAGGAACGCCGTAGATCGTATCTGGGCGTTTGGACCGCGGCGGTATGGACCCAATGTCCTCCTGAACAGTATCGAGGGGTACCAGAGAGCGTCTGTGTGGCAGTGTCTGAATCCAGAGAAGACTGAGGGCTTGGCGCTTCGAGATTTAGACAACAGCATCGTTAGCGGGTTCCAGCTGGCGACGCTCTCGGGTCCCATGTGCGAGGAGCCGCTGATGGGGGTCTGTTTTTCCGTGGAGACCTGGGACACAAAGGTTTCTAATCAAATTTTGGAGCACGAATTTCAGAGGGTCCCGGAGGAAGACGGCACCTCAGAGATCAGAGGAAGTGTTGAGGCGCAGGCTAGGCGCAGGGACGCGGCCGACTGCTACGGACCGATATCGGGTCAGCTGATTGCGGCAATGAAGGAGGCCTGCAGAGCTGCGTTCCAGATCCAACCGCAACGGCTGATGGCCGCCATGTACAGCTGTGAGATCATGGCTACAGCGGAGGTTCTGGGTAAGTCATCCGTTCATCTCTGCTTTAAAAACATTTAACTGCGCTGACACTCCTCTCCATCCTCCCTCACTCTCAGGTTACACCAGCCACATTACACAGTGTACAGGAGCTCACTGGATTAAGGACTAGTTGGTGGCCAAAATAAACATAACCTGGTTTCACTTACATGAGTGACATCACATCACTTTGTGTGTGTCTGTGTCAGTTTTGCTTTGATTTTAGGCTGTTTATGGGTCAGATTTTTACCTAAAACAAATCTGATCTATTATTAATGACAAAGCAGCAACCACATGGTTTTAAATGGTTCCACAGTTGCAGATGGTTTTACACAGTTCCACATGGTTTCATATAGTTCCACAAGGTTCTAATTGGTTTCACACGGTTCCACATGGTTCCACACAGTTTCACATGGTTCCACACGGTTCCACATGGTTCAACATAATTCCAAATGTTTTACACAGTTCCAAATGGATCCACATGGTTATATACTGTTCCACATGGTTCCACACCATGTGAAATGGTTCCACAAGGGTCCAAATGGTTCCACATGGTTCTAAACGGTTTCAAATGGTTAGACATGGTTCCACACAGTTCCACATGGTTCCAAATGGTTTCACATGGTTCAAAATAATTCCAAATGGATCCACACGGTTCCTTGCTGTTCCACATGGTTCCACACCATGTGAAATGGTTCCACACAGTTCCACATGGTTCCACACCATGTGAAATGATTCCACATGGTTCTACATGGTTCCACACCCTGTGAAACGGTTCCACATGGTTTCACACATGGATTTCATTGCTGATCATCTTTAAAAGTAGGAGGAGGAGTGTAAATGCAACATTGTCTGTGTGTTCAGGTCGTGTGTATGGTGTTCTGTCAAAGCGTGAAGGTCGTGTCATTAACGAGGAGATGAAGGAGGGATCAGACATCTTCATCATAAGAGCCGTGCTGCCGGTGGCAGAGAGTTTCGGGTTCGCTGATGAGATTCGGAAAAGAACGAGCGGCTTGGCAAGTCCTCAGCTGGTCTTCACCCACTGGGAGGTAAGAGAGAAGTGCTGCTCCCCAAACCTTCACGAGAACTAGAAATAAAAATATCACAGAGAAGGTCACAAGTTGGTCTGGTCAGACGTAGTTTTGATGGGACGTTGGTCTAATGGAACGTTGGGTCTGATGGGACATTAGTCTGATCGGACATCGTTTTGATGGGACGTTGGTCTGATGGGACGTTGGTCTGGCCGGCTGTTGGTTTGATAGGAAGTTAGTCTGAGCGGACGTTGGTTTGATGGGACGTTTGTCCCGTCAAACATTTGTCTCATCAATTTTTGATCTGTGACGTCGGTTTGCTCGGACGTTGGACTGGTCAGCCGTTGGTCTGGGCGGATGTTGGTCTGATGATTGAGTTGAAGACTGAATTCTGGGTGAATCTTCCACTCTCAGACTCGCTCTGTCGTCATTCCGACGTGAAACACAGACTTGTGTGTGTGGGTGTGTGTGTGTGTGTGTGTGTCTTCATTTATTAGTATGCTGTGTGTGGGTCAGTACATAAATCTATAACACATACACACACACCATTCTTTCTAAGGATGCTGCATGGGGGCATTTATGGGAGGTGCTTTGTGCCATCTGTACCATGGTAACATCTGAACCAAATGTATGCTTTGTGTGTTTTATTTAAGTGGGGGTGCGGAGTGGTGGTAA
>JAOUQT010019662.1:0-11843 GCA_025769995.1 Xyliphius kryptos | reverse complement strand
CAGAAGAACAAGGAAGCACACATACACACAAGCACAAGCACACACACACACACACACACACACACACACACACACACACACACACACACACACACACACACAAACCTCTTCCTGTCTGCATACTTGAATTCTTTCCTTTTCATTAATCTCCTTGCCTTTTTTTTACAATGTATCTGTCCAGGGTGCTGAAATGATTAGTGATGCATAATTATATCAAAATAAAGCTGAATGTTAGCAGAACTTGGGATGTATACATGAATTTATTTAAGATTGTTTTGTAAATGTTCAAAATTAATTGTATGTACATAATAAAAAAATATTAATTTGTTTAAAATTATTAAGTTAATCAGCGAGTAGACAAAGGGAGCAAGGGGTAATCGAAACAGTCACTATGTTGGTGGTTCCACATCATCATGCCTCTCTGGAAACTAAAACAGTACATGGCAAAACAGTTAACACAATATTGTTGAGTTAAGCAGCAATAGGCAAAAAAAAAACCTGAATTTGGTTTATTAATTGTCAAGGTCTTGGATTTTTGTGAAGGTGCTTTTTTATATTGTATAGTTTAAATATAACTAAACTGAAATAAATGAAATTAAACTGGATGACATAAACAGTAAATTAATAAATCTGTTTCTGTAGTGATTGTTTAGTGTAAATTGTTAACCTTCACACACAGACTTGCCCCACAGAAGATAATGTACTGCTTGTCGATTTATAATTTGCAATTGCTGCACTTTTTGCCCAGTAAAAATGAGCATTTAAAAACATAACCAGATAAAAAAATAAAATAGGGTCAATGTTAAAAAAATGTAACAGTAATTTTCTTTTACCTATAGAAATGTTAAGAAATTGTATATTATGAAACATAATGCATTAGATATGTATTAGATTTATACAACATAATTATATATAATTTTGTGTATATGTGTATACACAGTACAGGTCAAAAGTTTGGACACACCTTTTCAATCAAATCGTTTTATGTATTTTCACAACTATTTACATTGTAGATTCTCACTAAAGGCATCTAAACTATGAATGAACACATGAGAAGTTATGTATTTACCAAAAAATGGTGAAATAACTGAAAACATGTTTTGAATTCTAGTTTCTTCAAAATAGCCACCCTTTGCTCTGATTACTGCTTTGCACACTCTTGGAATTTTCTTATTGAGCTTCAAAAGGTAGTCACCCGAAATCTTGAAGGAGTTTAGCATTTGTTGGCCCCTTTGCATAGCTCAAAATATTGCAATGCACACAACATTATGGGTGACATACCAGAGTTTAAAAGATTTGTGTGATGAACATGAAAGTGAAGTTGAACATCTCCCATGGCCTGCACACTCACCAGATCTAAATATTAAGGAGCCACTTTGGGGGGTTTTGGAGGGGCGAGTCAGGAAACGTTTTCCTCCACCAGCATCACGTAGTGACCTGGCCACTAACCTGCAAGTGGAATGTCTTAAAATCCCTCTGACCACTGTGCAGGACTTGTATGTCATTCCCAAGACGAATTGACGCTGTATTGGCCATAAAAGGAGGCCCTACACCATACCAATCAATTATTTTGGTCTAAAACCAGGTGTTTCAATGTCCAACCTCTGTATATGTACAATGGAGCATATCACTTTTATTTTCCAGGTGACATGGGATTACTTAATTCTGACAGAATGTGGTTTGTTATAAAAATGTGGATCTGATTTATGAACGTCATTGTGAATCAGTTGCATCTACAGGCAGTTTGGAACTGGACCAGTTGAAACCAAGGACCAGCAATTTACACTATTTCATGCTTGAGGACTCTGTAATCCCAGTCTGTGAGCTTGTGTAGCTATTGATTCAGCGCTGAGCTGTTACCGCTCCTGAACATTTCCTTTTTTACAATAACAGCACTTTCCTTTGACCAGAAAGTAGATCTGCTGGACAGACACTCTGCTAACACTAATATCTAAAAAAATATCTGCCTATACATAGACTGGAGCTTTTTTAGGAGCTGAATTCTTCACAGACTCAGTGTTTCTGGGATAGCCAGTAGACCCACCACAATTATCACCAGTAAAATGTGATTAGTGATGAACAATAAATTTCTAATTACATCAAAAAATAATTATACACAGCTTAAAATGGTGCCTATTTCATTTAGATTTTGCTTACAGAGCGCTTACAGTAAAGAACTTGCCAGGTTTTAAAAACTGCTTCTTACTGTTTAGCTACAAAAAGTGGACCTGAGAGAGCTAAAGGGTGGCTTCAGTTGAGGAGCAGTGAGCAGCGGTTTATAAACCGACGGATTGATTTTTTTCCTTTTTATACAGAGTGAAAAGAAATGACCAAACGTCTAGGGATATACACTTGGCTGACTTTAGCCTGTCATCCAGGGTCATCTGTAATTATCAATATGGGTTCTTGAGCAAGGCCCTTAACCCTCACTGCTCCGGGGTGCTGTTTCAAGCCCGACCCTGTGTTCTGACCCCAACCATCAAAATTGTAAGTCTCATCTCATTTAATTTTATTACCTTCTGCTAAATTGTCTACTAGGATCACAGAGAAGTTCCCCATGCCTATCCATGGGAGAACATTTCAGGTGCTGGGAAAATGCACTTGGGAAGGGGCAATTTAAAGCAACCAAATCCTACTCCTGTTTTTGGACTGTGGGAGGAAACTAGAAAACCCAAAGAAAACCAACTTTGACACAGAAAGAACATGGAAACTCCACCAGACCAGGATCTGAACCTGGATCTACAGGCAGATGTGCTAACAACTACCAACTGCACCACAGTGCCACCCTACCTGCAATGTAATATAGTGATACTGTATATTTAGTCTACTGTACTTACACACAGAGGAATCTGCCCAACACATTTATCCCAACCATGCGGTAAAACACACACACACATATAAACACACCGAGTGAAGTGAACACACATGCCGGATCGGTGGACAGCCCTTTTTTTATGGCATGTGGGGAGCAATTGGGACTAGGTGCCTTGCCCATGCGCACTTTAACATTGTACTAGTTGGAACCGGGAACAGATCCATGGACCTTCAAGTCGGTGGTTTCTTAACCACAAGTCAACGACCTCCCCTTTGAGGGCTTGCTAAGTCATTGTGGATAAAAGCTGTGCTAAATGATCTCATGGAAAGTCATGGAAAACACTCTTAAACACACATCCCTCAAGGTAACCCTAATCCACAAATCTATTTATTACATTATTGATTATTAAATTTATTAGATTTGGTCGTTTAGCCGACGCTTTTATCCAAAGCGATTAACAATTGTCAGGTTGATAAAGCCCCCCAGAGCAATGAGCGTTAAGGGTCTTGCTCAAAGTCAATGAACCTGGGATTTGAACCCACAATCTTTAGATTTATAGCCCAACACTAACTACTGAGCATACCCAGTTATATAAAACATGTTTGGGTGTGTATGCTAGTGGAAATACTTAAATATTCAGATCTTTATTCAGGCGTTTTTAACACACGCCTGTTTTTCATGTTGGAATTCCATACTAGTTCAGACCTGATTACAGTGTAACACACGTCTGATTCTGACTCATAAGTAAAAAAAAACATCAAAACCACTAAAAGAATTATTCATTCATTCATTCTCTTCCGCTTATTCCTTTATGAGGGTCGCGGGGGGTTTCCCATGCCCATCCAGGGGAGAACGTCTCGGGCGCTGGGCAGGACATGGCGCCAATCCATCGCTGGGTACACACTCACTCACACAGCCACACACTCATACACACACTATCCAGGGCAATTTGGAGCATTCAATTTACCTTGAATCCATGTTTTTGGGAAACCGGAGAACCCGGAAGAAACCCACGCAGACACGGGGAGAACATGGAAACTCCACCCAGATTGGGGTTCAAACCGGGAATCCCCAGCGCTGAAAGGCGAACGTGCTAACCACTAAGCCACCTAACAATCAAAATCAGAGGGATAAATTTCAAGTCAGCTTGTAAATTCTTTAGGATAGAGTCCAAGTTAATTTACCAAGTATTTAAGCTAGTGTTCAAGTCATCTTACAAAGTTGTTAAGGTAAAGCCTAAGTTAACTTACAAAATCTTAAGAATATAGACCAAGTCTACTTACAAAGTCTTTAAGGTAGAGATCTAAGGTAGAGGTCAGCTTGCGTGATTTTAATTGAAGGTCCGAGGCAGAAGGCTTTACGTTACAGTCAAAGTCAAGTTGTCAAGAGTTTCTAGTCCCAGTTCATCACAGGTTTGGGCTCTGAAGTCAAATCGTCTTAAATGTCTTTGTGAGTTTCAGCTGTTGGTTTAAACAGAGGTGTCTGCATACGTTTCTGTATCATGGGATCCTCAGAAGAGCGGAGATCTGCTTCATCAGCCGAGTCCTGTTCCTTTTTGCAGGATCTAAATTTAGCATTTACCTTACAGCCGGAGATTGTTTTACTCTCCTGAGGGTGAGGATGTGTTAAGCTTGGTATTGGCAGCAGCTGTGAGGCTGGAGGAGGGTGATATGATCCCTGGTGACGCTTCAGTGGTGCCAGATGTTACACTTGGATCACATGTGGAATCACTTTGATTTCAACACAAAACACAGTCAGAAAAATTCAGTACCTCTAACACACTGGACAAGCACTGGGACACCCCTCATAATCACTGAACTCATACAGTCCTGTAACAGCAGGTGTTGCTGCATGCATTTTGGAGAACCAAATGTCACACTTACGAGAAGCTTATGGGAAGGCTCATGACCTCCACATCTGGCTAAGCACTGGGAAACTGCATGTGAACCAAAGGTGGTCCACATACTGAAACATGCATTTGGCCCACATATTCCTAAATAGATCTGACCCACATCTAGTGGCGATATGGGGCAGTGTTGTCTGCATATAAGCCAAGGGTGGTCCACAAACTGAAAACATGCATTTCGCTCACATGTTCCGAAACAGATCCAGCCCACATCTGCTAAAGGTATGGCAGTGCTTAATTGCATGTGACATCTTTAGCTAACACGTGGACGTCATTCCATGCGGCAAGAATAATTTTGCTATCATGGTGGGACAGCATGCAGTGCAAAAGCAAGATCTGCAATCCCATTGCTGACAGGTTAAAAGGTCAGTGCTCAGACTCCTGAGCTCCATTGTTTTATGTTCTGACCTCAGAATGTTACTGTGGATCAAAGCATCTATCAAAAAACCCTTGAATTTATTGTCACATGAAAAACTTGGTGTCACGTCACGCCATGCAACTGTCCAGCCACATCAACCACATGATACCACATTAATTTGTATTGTTATCTGTGGATAGCACTGTGATAATTACACGCAGGTCCAGCCATGATTTGTTTCACCTGCGAATGCACCTGAAGCTAATCATGCTAAACATGCTAAGCATGTAAAAGCTATAAGAATCTGAGTGTCATTGCTGTCATTTTTTTTGCGCATGGCTACCAACTTAAAATCAGCGGTTTGGGTGGGAATTTTTTTTTTATTGCCTGACATCACGCCATATTCCGTGTGCCGTAACTTGCTGGGTTAGTTTATCAGATCCAAAGGACTGTAAGTCACACTCGCTCCCACTGCATTAGCACCTTGGCAACAGCTTGGATGGAGCTAGGATGGAGAGAAGGTTTCCCTGGTGTCTCAGCACAGTTAACACAGCTGTTTGGTGACGCAGTTGGTAAGCGCCACCTATTTGGCATTTATTTTTTTATTTATTAAGGATCTGGTGGACATGGGGGTCTAATGCGCGGTAGCGAGAATAGCCCCAACGTGGGTATAATTGACTTTGTTGTGGTCACGTGCCTTTCAAGATCTGGTGAATAGAAAGTGTACAACCCATGCGGTAGTCATCGTGGTTTTGTTGGGTTGGGTCTGGTTCCACCCACATTTACCAGCATTTTATGCTCGGTTCGTTAAACAGCGCCACTGCAATTACAGCATCATTTGACTGGTTTTGGAGAACCCATGTTATAAAATCCTTCTCATCAGGTGATCATGGGTAATTTATGAATCCATATCCTGTCTCACTTGTGTCACGTGTGGCTGAAGTCATTTAAATGCAAATGTGTGTTTATGCTCCTCGGATGGTTTCTGATTGGCTGTCAGGTTCATGTCAGTAAGGGAATTGTTCATGCAGTGAATTCCAATCGGTCTGATGTAGACGTCCACCAATCGCTCGCCTAAATGTTTGGGGTTCATGTGTGTGCCTGTCTTGCGTATGAGTGCGTAGACGGTTCTATTTAGTGGAGCGGAAAAAGCCTTTGAACGAGGATCTGTGACTGTGCGCGGTTGATAAATGGGAACAGAGGCAGCCGTACACCACCCGCTGTCTCACTCTCTCTCCACATCCACATCCACTGCCCCAGTGAGAAAAGCACTTACCACGTCTGTCCATGTGTAGTGCGAGCATGGGAGTCTAACACTGCTCCTCTCTCTGTGCGCAGTAGGGAGTGGTATGAGGAGGTGATAATGGCTCTGGACATGGAGAGGACAGTCTCTAAGCTCATGTTTGACTTCCAGAGGAACTCCACCTCCGACGACGACTCCGGCTGCGCCCTGGAGGAATACGCCTGGGTGCCTCCGGGCCTCAAACCCGAACAGGTGACGTTGCCACAACTTACAACCGTATCCGAATCCCAACTTTACATGTTACGTGCATGCACGCGAGTCTGGGGGGCGCCATTGGCGCCACAGATTATGGCGATTGTGTTTTTGTGCATTTGTGCCAGAGGTAATCAGAAAACACTAAAAGATCCTGGATGTTTTTTATGGACAAAAGTATTGGGACAACTACAGGCGCTTTTATTCTTATTTGGTTCCATCTTTTCAGTGATTACACCTTTCTTTACGTTACATCATGCTTTAAGTGTTAATAGCCTTGCTCAAGGGCTCACATTAGCAACTTGGTGGACTTGCGGATCCAACGTTCCACTTTTCTAAAAATGCTTTTCGTTTGTCTATAGGAATGTAAAGATCTGGCTTAAAATCTTGGTTCTAGTTTATGCCAAAGGTATCAGATGAGGTTGAGCTTAGGGTTCTGTGTGGATGAGTTCAAGTTCTAGTTCATTTATGTATAAAGTGCTTTTTACAATAGTACACCGTCACAAAGCAGCTTTACAGTGTTCCGAGCCTGAACCCTCACAGGGCAAGCTGAAGTAACGGTGGCAAGAAAAAACTTTGTTATTGTTGGTTTTTAGGGATTAAACCTTGTGTGGACCGAGGCTCAGTGGGGGACTTATCCTCTTTGAGTGGCCAGGTAGCAACACTGCAGGACACCAATGTACAGATTGTGCAGTAATCAGGTGTCCATTTTCAATCATTAGAAAACCTATATCAGTTCAGTGGGGTCATCCTGCAGGACAGCAGCACCACTAGTCAAAGAATCCAGGTTCTGGCCAGTAATTGATGTTACAGCGATTCTCTGGAAGAGCTGATGATGCTGCAAAGAAAACAGATGAGAAACACCGTTAGAGCAAATAGGCTCAGTAATTATGTAGCAGACACAGTGTGATTTTTGACACAGTGCAACGTGACCCTGGCAGAACTAACTAGAGCAGCAAGAGTGATTTTGTGAAAAGGGGCATCCCAAAACTGTTTTTACACAATTGGTACCATACTTGTCCAAAATGCATGGTTAAGTGTGTTCCATGTACCTGCAGACATACACACTATTTGTTGCTAATATAGTCCCAGCTTTATCGTATGTATGGTGTTAATAAAATGGTGCGGCAGTCATTGCTGCCATCCCACCGCAACAATTTTCCGGGTTTAAAACAGGTCCATTCTGTGTGAAGTCTGCATGTCCTACCTGTATCTGAGTGAGCCTCCACTTTTCTACCAATATGAGGACACTAAATTGCCCTAGCTGTTAGGGGTGTAATGTATCTGTGCTCTCATTGTGCCGGTTTAAAAGTTTAAAAGCACTAGTTTAAAAGCAACCAGGGGCAAATTTGACCCTGTCAGTAGGAAAACATTTTTGGGGATTGCACATTCACTTTAAGCAGGTCAGGGGTTCGATTCCTGTTGTTGTTTATCGCAGTGTTTAGCACTTTGGCTTCACACCATGTAGATCCTGGGTTAGATTGGCCTTGGTCCTTGGCTGGACCTGCTCCTTTCTATGTGAAATTAATGTTCTTCTTGTGTGGGTTATACCTCCCACAGTCCAAAGACATGCATGCTGAGAATGATTGTGAGAATGTCTTTGAATGAGTGTATGCTCTGTGATGACCTGGGGATTCTCCCATGCTCAACCTGGTTTGCCCAGATTTTCTTCCATCCATTAAAATGTAAATAAACTAAATATTCTAAATCAGGGGTGCCCATACTTTTTTGGCCTGAGAGCTACTTTTTCCATTGGACGTCGTGTCATCGTGATTTAGCTTGTTTATCCTTTTTACACACATAATATTGATATTATAAGCTATACAAGGCAACCCACTGAAAAATAAAACACTATCCTGATAATTTGCACTGAGTGCTGTCAGCCAGGTGAGAGGAGCCTGAACAGTTGCTGCTGATGCCAATTCTCAAGCAGGATTCTAAATGATTATATCTGGACTTCATTTCACGTGGGGAAAAGGCTGATTCACATAAGAAAATGTACCACATATTTAACACATACACCTTTTCTTTCAGTTGTAAAAGTATCTGTACACTAATTGCTGTTCAACAAATGATTATTTGCAAAATATAAAAACTTTACTCTTAGATAATATCTTGTCTTACAGCCCTTATTTTCCAAGATGTAACTACAGGAAATAACAACAAACTGGAACTATGAGCTAACAGCATGGCATTTATTCTGAAAACAATGTCAACCATGATTTGATTAAGTCATGGGACAAAATTAACCAATGAAAACTCACTGCCAGTTTCATGCAAAAATGATGAATTAATACAGAACACCAGCAGGGGGAGAAAAGCGTCCACAGAGTGTTCCACAGCGATCTACCAACGTGCGCTGTATGATCAACATATTGGGCACGCCTGTATTAAATGTAATGATATATTAAACTAAGGTCAGCGCTTAGTTTAACAGTGGTAACCCCCCCCCCCATCCTTTGTGACCCCAGTATAGGACCAAACACAGGATAATGGAAAGATGGATAAATGAATAATAAAATAACAAAATTTTAATGAGGTTTTATTTTAACCTCCTCCACCTTCCCATCACACTTGACACTTTGCCTTTGAGAAGGTTGCATTCTCCTCACTGTCATCAACCCAACGTACATCTGTCAGACATCCAGATGGTGCAGAATGATTCATCCATCCAGAGAGCAACAGTTTTAGCGCTCACACATTGTGCTGTACATCATTTCTGGCATGTCGCACAGTGAAATTGTGAAGCTTCAGACTATTTATTATTAAAACGTCCTCTTGACTCTGGTGGCAGATTTAAGCGCCGTCTTGTCCCCCTGCCCTGGGGCTCAGTGCATGGCTTTGAAGCATTGAACCATTGTTATTTTTACCATCGAACAACCTGCATATGGGCTGCAGTGTGACCTGTACATCATACGGCTGTTCTTATAACGTTCACGAGGCAAGGAAGAACCCCTATGTGACTGCGAAGGACTTGAGGCTCAATATCCTTGTGATATTTCATGTGTCTTTGTGTCTGAGAGAACCCTGAAGACGAGAGCAGTCGTGCTGAGCTGCAGCGTATTTCATGGTCAGGTAGAAACGAAATGGCTCCTGTTAAAAAGGACCCGGGGCGAATCGTTCTCTCGCACGCGATCTCACACACACATCACTTCACACGTTGAGTAAAATCAACAAGATAGAGCCTCGGAAGATCGGCACAATATTTTTGCGAGCCTCCTGAAGCACGGGGTAAATGGCTGGCTGTAGGCATCGCTAAGAAAAGTGGAGCTTTATTATTTTAAATATTAATAAACTTCATCTTTGTCTTGCATATCTGAGGACCAGCAAACGTAAAAGCACCAGCATGGCATCTGTTTCCTGCTCTCCAGGGTGTCTGTGTGTTTTTTTCTGTTGCGGACAGGATGTTGGTTTGGTCTATAATTCATGGTGAACCTCGTCAACCACTGCACCCTTCATGAGGCTGAAGGACATCTCTCTCCTGAAGCATTTTCTGAGTGGGTGCCCACTGGGTGGCACGGTGGCTTTGTGGTCGTCATGTCTGCCTCTCAGTGCTGTGGATCCAGATTCAAATCCCAGTCTTGATGGTTTACATGTTCTCCCCGTGTCCACATGGGTTTTTTCAGGATTCTCCGGTTTCCTTCCACGGCCCAAAGATGTGACTTCAAGGTGAATTGATTGATTGACAACCTGCTGGCGTGCCTATACTTTGTCTACTGCTGCTAGAGCACCTCCACCTCACAGCAAGAACATCTCGGATTTGAATCCCACTGGAATGTGCATGTCCTTCCTACATTGCTTGGATTTTGTCATGAAATTGAGGTGCACTCAGTTGTTCGTTGAGGTTCTAACAAAGCTCTCACAAGCTTGGATAAATAGACGTGTTGCATCAGGAAGGGCATTTTGTGCTCCCCCCCACCCCATGTAAACAACCTAGAAGGAGAAGAAGTGTATTAAACTGCTAAAGATGTAAATGGGTTCGTGACCTCTGCAAGTCTGCACTTCAATGGGCGCAGGACCCATCAAACCTGTGTCTCAGGGTCACCTCCTTGACCTTACTAATGATAAGCGGATTACAATCTCTGCACCTTCAACATCCAATGAAACAACAGGAGACAGCCAAAGGAAGACAAAGACACATCCAGATGTTCAGATGATTCTGCATTCCAAAAATAGAGGCCTGAAGGATTTTTCAAAGGACTAGTTTCTAAAATCAAGGATATTATTAGTCCTCCTGACTTCCAAAGCACAACTTGGTGTCAAAAATCAGCGCTCCATGCTTCATCCACCTCTCACTTCCATTCCCCTGATTATCAACGCCTATTCACGGAGAGGACGCTGATCAGCGGAGTCACATAGTTATCAGTTAATGTTCGCCCGTCCAAACCAATTACCTCGCTCACCCGGCAAATAAACCAGGCCTGGTTGCCTGGATACGGCTCCCAGCCACCGAGCCGGCAGCGAAGAGCCGAGTTGTGCGCTTACCTCGAAACAAAGCCCATGACTATCCCCTGATAGAGTCTGTGAGTTTGCAAACACCATCCGACACACATTACGCAGTCTTATCAGTAAACCTCATCCTTCCTCTTAAAAAAGGCAGTCACTGCAGCACCGCAGCGCGAGGCGGAGCAGAAATGTCTGGGAAGCGGGCGTGCGGTCGATTAACGGGAATCTTGGCTGAGCATAAAGGTGCAAACGTCACCGTGCCACCTTAATGATTTTAACATAATGGCTTTATCCTCAATGTGATCATTTAATTATTTGTTGTTTCGGATAGCAGGCATCTACACATTTGTGTGTGTGTGCGTGTGTGCGCATGTGTGTGTGCGCTACATACAGTTCACTGTGCAATCGTCTCCTGCAGAGGCGGCTGCCATTCTCTCTCTCACTGATGACCATCCAAATGCACATGGCCACTTAACACATATTAATTCTGCACCTTCTATTTTTACCCTTCATACAGACTTCCTATTCCATGCAAATAACCCGAGTCATTACTTAAAGCCCCCAAAATCTGGGTTTCGTTTGGATTTTAGCACTATGGCTGTATTAAGACACCTACAAACTACACCTGCAGGAATATTGATGACATTATATTCTATGTTGTTGCAGTTGTATGGAGTTTGGGGAAGGCTTGTGGTTAAGGAACCAGCCTTGAGACCTGAAGGTCCCTGGTTAGATTCCTGGGCTCACACTGCTCAAAAAAATGAAGGGAACACAAAAATAACACATCCTAGATCTCAATGAATAAAATATTTCAGTTGAAAAT
>JAOUQT010019654.1:0-11843 GCA_025769995.1 Xyliphius kryptos | reverse complement strand
GCAATTTAGAGCATTCAATTTACCTTCATGTTTTTGGAATGTGGGAGGAAACCGGAGAACCCAGAGGAAACCCACACGGACACGGGGCGGGGGAACATTAAAACTCCAACCAGATTGGGATTTGAACCGGGAATCCCCAGCGCTGAGAGGAGAACATGCCAACCACTAAGCCACTGTGCCTCCCCTTTTGAATATTGACAGATTTCATAATTGCATCAGAGGTATCTTGACTGTCCTTCATGAGTGTACGTGAAGAATTGGGTTCAAATGTTTGAAAATGTTTTCTATTGGCCTGATTTTGCCATCATTGTCTATGCTGTTCATGTCTTCCAGGGTCTCTGCTGGAGTTTATGAGCCGGTGGTGATTGAGAGCCATTAGAACCACACTGACCGGTTCCACAAAGTCTGGAGGCTTTAAACCACTTTATGGTTAATTAGTGGTTTTTACAGGATGCTGCTTTTGCAGGTGCAGCCCGGTTTTAAAAAACTCTGTGTACCTTATTTTATTATCTTACACTTAATTCTCCTCTAGAGTCGAGGAAGGTGGTGTTAACCAGACACACTCAGGCTTGGACACAAGCCATCATCCATCTATCCTAGAATACAGTTTATAAAATCTGGGCAAGTCCCTGGGTAAGTGAATAAGTGACTGGAAACTCCAGCACTGTGGATGCTCAGGGGGGCCTAGGTATTGCTGTGGATGCTCTAGACCACTGTCCCAATGAGCTATGAATGAAGCCACTTGATTTTTTATTTTAAAGATATATTGCATCATAGGCACACACTCTCACGTCCTGCTGACATTTCGCACTATTGAAAACTATTTTTACAAAGTAGGGGTGTGTGCTAATGAAGATGGGATGGAGGCGATGTAACACTTGATATGCAGATGTTACATATTTTATAAGTGCAGTATTAAGAAAATACTAAATATTATTTGCAATTAGGGTTTGTTGTTATGTAGCCTGTGGAAGTGAAATGTGTTGTTTTTTGGGTGATCGACTCAAAATGCATGCACCAGCTGGCTGGTAGAGGAAAGTTTATTTTAATAATTTTAATAATTTTATTTTAATAAACATCTTTTTCACTTAGATCAGATATGAAGCCGTGTCAATGTCAGGCGTAGTCACCTCAGAGCAGAAAGGTCCTGGGTTCAAGTTCAGGCAAACACGGGTCCTCCTTGCGCCGGTATGGGTAATCTCTGGGGTCTCTGGTTTCCTCCCAGAACTAAATGGGTAAATTGAAGATACTAGCGGTATGGGGTGCCCTCATAGTGCCGGTCCCATGCCAGGATGAATAGGAGAGTTGCATAAGGCGGGGGATCCAGTGTAAAATGTGCCGAATGTGCAGATCTTCTCCATTGTGGTGCCTCCTAACTGGAACAGCTGGAAGATGTTGTTTCGGCTGAACTTAAACTACTTTTGGCAAGTTTGAGGAAATCACTTAATTGAAGTTTTTCCAGTGAACAAAGTAATTTTTTTTATTTGTTCCTCACCTCCACTGTTTAGTAGATGATTTGTGTGACACATTCTGTTTAAAACATTCATGCCCTGCTGCAAAATTTATTTTATTCCTTCATTTTGTGAATGAACTTATTTTAAAGTGTGCATCCCATGTACATGAGGTCATCCTGCAGACAATTTTATCCCTGACGACTTACATTCCCAACTTGATTGCTGGGGTCAGACTACAGGGTTAGCCATGATGCACCTCTGGAGCAAAACAGGTTACAGGTCTTGCCTGAAGTCTCAATGTCGGGGGACTCGAGATTCAAACCTTCAGACTGAGATGCTGTCCAACATCCTCCACACTGCATTGCTTTTAGTGTACTGCAGATTTGTTTTTTATGTACTGTATGAGTACATGCTTTAAAAATCATGTAAATAAGTAGTTACAATAGATTTTTAAAATTCTCATTGACCTCATGTGGGCCAGACAAGGACAGCCTAAGGGCCAAATGGGGCCCAGGGGCCATACAATGTCGGCGGCTGAGTTAGAGCCAAGCGAACAAGCATAAAAACGTGTTATTGTGTTTTAAACTGTCTTTATGGTAAAGATGTCAATTTTATTAAAAATCACTAATATTTTTGCATTTTGTAAAGTCCACAATGTTTGTATAAATAAAATATAATTTTCCTAAACTGTATATTTCAAGTTTGTGTTTCTGTATCTCACATTAGATGTAGAGCTGTGTTTAGGAACTGCTAGAGGTGGGGGATATAATCTACTAGTGTGCTGGATATGAATGATAAATCATAACTATGGCAATGGTAAATCACAGTTTCAGTTTGTAGCTTATAACCTGTTGCCTACAGAATGCTGATTGGTGATTATTTTTATTTCAGTACAGAAGAGAAACAATTGTAAATAGTCCAGCAGCATGTAATGAGTAAATGGTTGGGATGTGACCTACCCAGATCTCCAGGGTTGTGTCTGCTGGGGAACAAAACTTTAGTGCCCATTATAAACAAGTTGTTCGGAATATTAAAAACTGGACTGTTGGCCTGTATGTGAGTAATCTTGAGATTTTGGAAGGATCCTCTGGACAATAGGACAGTTGTAACAAATACTTGCCCGAGTACATCATTGAACCTGGCACAGACACTGTAAACCTTGTATAACATACATCCATTATCTTCTGCTTATTACTTTATGAGGGTCACAGTGAGGTTCCTCATGCCCATCCAGGGGAGAACATCTCAGGCGCTGCGCAGATACACCCAGGACAGTCCGTCTGTCGCTGGGTACACACACACACTCACACATCCACACACACTATGCAGGGCAATTTAGAGCACAACTTTTTCTGGAATCCATGTTTTTGGACTGTGGAAGGAAACCGGAGAACCTGGCGAAAACCCACACAGACACGGGGAGAACATGGAAGCTCCATCCAGATCGGGATTTGAATGGGGAACCGCCAGCACTGAGAAGCAAACGTGCTAAGACACCTTACCCCCCCCCCCCACCCACCCCCGTATAAGTTACTCTTATGTGCATGCCTGCTTGGAAATAAAGAGCACCAGTATATTTTATTATTTTAGTATTAGTTATTAGTTTTCATTTATATTTGTATGTATATTTGTTTGATTCTTTTTCTGCTGACACATTTTCCATTACTTTGTACATACAACCACAAATATATTTAATATTTTATAACTGCATGGTGAACAGTATTTTACTCTTTAAGTTGTTACTGAAGCTGAATTAGTGTAAATAGCCTCTAAATTACAGCTTGTAATGCAACATGGCAAACATTAATGAGACAAACAGAATAATTTGTGAAATGATTTAATAATGGTGAGGTGCGGAAAAAAGAACAACACAAATCAATATACTTAATCACAGAATGAGTTTAATCATTAAATAAATATTGTAATAGAACAGGGATGATGATCTCAGGAGAAAATAAGAACATGCAGTAACTAATGGAGTTTATTTATTTTTGCTTGACAGGAAGCGCTGGCTCATAAATTAATGTGAATCCTCAGCGTCCTTCTCTCTTCATGTTTAATTCACCTCAATCTCGCTTTCCCAACATTATATCCAAAACATCCTGGACCAGAATTTCAGCCTTCTTGCGGGCCTTCCTATCTTCTTCAAAAGCTTGCTCGGTTTTTTTTTTTATTATATGCTGTATTATAAGTGTTGGTGCAGTGAGGTTATTGAGATGATGGTGGAGTTTGTACCTGATTGAGACGCTGCTTGCTGGCCTCAGTCTCCTCTCTGTTTGTCTGACTGTGACTCATTGCATCAGTGAGAGCCTTTAACTTCTGCAGTGAACAGAGATTTGTTGTTACTCATATAAGATTTCATTTAAACAGTAACCTATGATCATGTGAATTCAAATTATCTTGATGATCTTTATTTCCTTTTGTTTTGTTTTTTTTTGTTTTTTTATTACCTCAATCAGGATCTTGTTGTTTGGATTTGTGTCTCTGCTTGTCTCCTCAGCAAATTTCTTCTGGTCACTAATTAAATACTGCATTATATGAGGATATAACAATTAAAACGGTTTAAACAAGCACCGTAAACTCTTTACACACGGTACAATTCAGGTAGAAACAATACGATGCTGAGTGTAAGGTGAAAGACTATTCGTACCCTTATGAAGTTCTTGTTCGTTCGCTGACATTTATTGTCCATCTCAGACATTGCCTCTGACGCCTCATTTTCTTTCTGAAGCTGCATGACCTGAATTTGAAACACCATTTATTAAAAATCCTACGATTTTTACACAACCGCTCATCACGTTTCACACTAATACTAATATTTTGATCCATGAAGTCCAAACCGAATCAGTAAGGTTTGTTTCTTAAAACATGACGTAAAAGCCTTGAAAATATAAATGCTGTAATTTAAAGAAAACGAGCAACTTTGGTAGTAAAACCAAAGACATTTGGCAGACAATTTTATCCAAAGTGACCTACATGTGTCCAGCAGGTTGGGGTCAGAACACAGGGTTAATACAGCACTCTGGAGCAATAAGGGTTAAGAGTTTTGCTCAAGGACCCACAGTGGTAACTTCAGTGGACCTGGGATTTGAACCCACCACCTTCAGATTGTTGCACCACTCCAGTACACTCCAGTATTGGGAGTATTGTTTTTTTCTTTGCGGATTTAGGCTTCGAACTCTGTAAAGCTGCTTTATGACAATGCTGTTGTAAAAAGTGCCACATAAATAAATTACTTGAACTTGAGTATTGCTACCACTCAGCAATGAGTCAGCCAAACGGAACTGTGTCTCAATCAGATACAAACATCATCTCATTAACCTCACTGCACTGACATTGATAATACAGCAGATAAAGGAACCGAAGCAAGCTTTTAAGACATTATTGATGTGAGCTGGTTAATATTTTTTTCTTACATCACCCACCCATAAAACCACTTTTGGACAACAAACAAAACAACCTCTAAAGAGTAATTTCGTAAAAGGGAAGATAAAGTTAGAGCGACAGTGGCTTAGTGTTTAGCACGTTCGCCTCTCAGCGCTGGTTCGAATCCCGATCAGGGTGGATTCCAGTTAAAAATATGGATTCCAGGTAAATTGAATGCTCTAAATCGCCCCGTATAGTGTTTGTGTGTGAGTGAGTGTGTGCCCAGCGATAGATTGGCTTCCTGTCCTGGGTGTATCTGCCCAGTGCCCAAGACGTTCTCCACTGGATGGGCATGGGGAACCCCACCACGACCCTCATAAAGGAATAAGTGAAAGATAATGGCTGGATGGAAGATAAACGAACATCTAAAGTGCTGCTACATTATTTTTTAAAGTATTATTACTACTGTGTTTTCTAAATTACTAAAATTTAAATAACATGCTAAAGATTTTGCAGCATATAATTGGTCAATTATCTATTTCATATACATTTACTAAAAAGCAGCCTGTAGATGTTTCTTTAACACGATATATAGCTATAGATTTAATTATGGAATCTTTAAGAAAAGTGTTTTTAGTGTGAATTTGTATTTTAATGATAACTGTATGATACACCACTTACTTTTTGCAGGTTTTGTTTTGGGATTCAGGTTTTATGCAGTGGACCGTACCACTGTGTGACAAAAAGGGGCTTTATGTGGCGTCTGTGATTAGCACACTGTTTTAGTAACTATATTACAATATTGTTTTTGAATTGTATCTTTAAAAATATTTTAAAGCAACACTATTTTACTAGTTTAGTTGATTATTTGTTATACCTTAAAACACGGATCAGCGTTTACTCTCTAAACCCCCCCTTTAGTTCAGAAACGGATATTGAAACTCTTCTCACCATTTGCAGCTTCTGATTGATGTAACCACACGCTTCATTGACCAAAACGGCAAGTACCAACATGTTTTTGCTTTGATAAAACACCTCTCTTACTAAAACTCTTAGTCGAACCACTCGAGCCACAAGAACTGTACGTATCCTAGCAACGCTTATGTTCTAGAACTCTGGAACGCCTGTGAATTTTGACGTGTTTAACCAGCACTGTTTACGTTAAGGTGTCTCATAAGAAATATGTCAGATACATCAAGTTGTATCTGTCTAAGACTTTTAAAAAGAGTTTAACTGTAAAAAAAAATACTGAATTTATAAGTGTTATAAACACTTTTGTTATTATTATTTGGTAGTATTCATTCATTCATTATCTTCCACTAATTCCTCTACTAGGGTCGTGGTGGGGTTCCCCATGTCCATCCAGGGGAGAACATCTCAGGGGCTGGGCAGATACACCCAGGACAGGGCGCCAATCCATCGCTAAGCACAAACTCATACAGCCACACTATAGGGGGCAATTTAGAGCATTCAATTTACCTGGATTCCATGTTTTTGGACAGTGGGAGAAAACCAGAGAACCCGGAGTAAACCCATGTGGACACGGGGAGAACATGGAAAGTCCACCCAGATCGGGACTCGAACCGGGAGTCCCCAGCGCTGAGAGGCGATGAATTAGTATGTTATGCTAAATATAGTTCTTCTTTCAGTCAGATGGTCACACCGCCTTCTTGCTCCATCGTCCCCTCCACTTACCATATAGATGGACTTTGTAGTTTTAAAATTACAGACTGTAGTCCGTCTGTTTTCTTGTGTTTGTTAGTCTCCCATTGGTTCTCTGTTCTCTATTGGTCAGGAGCATCACAGAACAGGTAGAATTTGGGTGGTGGATTTATTGTCAGTGTCACAGCAGAACTGACAATAAATCCAGCAGTGTGCTACTGCTGCAGTTTCATTTAAACACCTCAGTGACACTGCTGGGATAGGAATGATGCACTGACCAAATAATACCTGCTCTGTGGTGCTACTATTGGGGTCTTGACCACACTTCACAAAGTTGTTGCTCTAATTCAAGGCATTGCACTAGCACAGTACATTTTTAACAATACTGCAACAAGAAATGCTAAATGCAATGTTTAAATGTTATTTTCGAATCAGATGATTTAAGAAGTTAGGAAAATAAGAACTTCAACGTCGTTTTGTGTAGGTCTTAATTATTGCGTCGACTAGAGGGAGCCATTTAACAATAATAGTGCAGCTCTATTGTTAACAAGGAACATTGAAGCTAAACCAAAACTGCACTATTGTTATTCAAACACTTATTTAACAGCAATACACTTAATAACTAACACGGTACTGATCGTATTAGTTCAAATACTAAAAATTAAAGGCATACAGGAGAGGATACTCGGAGAAGAAGCTACATGCATTGTTTTTCCTTATCAAAATGTTTTCTTTTGATTTTAATCATAACACATAACATGTTCTTGATAGATTTTGCTTCTTTAACACTTTTGGGTGGATCTGATGTTCTTTAAGCTGATAAAATAGAAAAACACTTTTTCCGTCCAACAGAGTTTATTTTGGGTCAAGTTTAATTAACCAATAGGATTTATTTATTTCATTTAAATGACTAAAAACCTTTTTAATATATATTTTTTAAAACCTTTGTCTGTTTTTGAGACTTTAAATGACAGATTATTGAAAATGAGGGGGGCATCATGGTGACTTAGTAGTTAGCAATTTCAACCCCCAGTGCTGGGGATTCCCGGTTCAAATCCCAATTTGGGTGGAATTTCTATGTTCTCCCCGTGTCTGCGTGGGTTTCATCCAGGTTCTCCGGTTTCTTCACAAATTCTTAAAACATGGATTCAATGTAAATTTAATTTCTTAATTGTCCCTATAGTGTGTGTGCGCAAGTGCGTGTGTGCCCAGTGATGGATTGGCACCCTGTCCTGGATGTATTTGCCCAACGCCTGAGACACTCTCCTGGAATGGGCATGGGTTACCCCCTCCCCCACGACCCTCGTAGAAGATTAGGCAAAAGATAATGAATGAATGAAAATGAGGTGGGTTGTATAATTAATGGAACGCAACCTTGTTAACCAAAAGTATTGAATTATGTTTTTAATGTCAATATTATCACATCATCCACTCGTTATAGCATATTTATTCATGCAGTACATGCTATTATGGATTACTATAAAGTGGATTGTTGCCTCCTCCGTTTAGAAGCTCCAGATATGTGACTGGCACTCTCCCTTTCTGCTGTCCTCTCTCACCCATCAGCCAATCGGAGTCCATTTCTGATGTTGTATACACCGTGATAAACTGCAAGAAGTTTCAGATTGTTCACTTAAAAGACAAAATGACATACAAGACTATGTGCAGACTATATTTATCATTATGATGGATGCATGAACGTTAAAGAATTCACCTCATCAGCCAGAAGTGAGAGTTCACTGCTATCAGCAGCATCATAGTCATAGAGCACTTTTGCTGTCCGTCTTCCAGTGGCAGGTTGCACCTCTTCTATTTCAGGACATGAGTATAAGGGTACGGGATCAGCAGCAGGACATGTGAGAAAGCTGGCTCCTACAAATGGATTTTGGAAACTTCTAAAGAAAGAAAAAAGGCAAATAATGTCAAATAAGATGGACATTATGAACAGTTTAAAGCTTGAGGTTTGAGTTTTGTTGAGTAGTTCATGAATTCTTTAAAAACAAAGCTTGATACAGCAGTACTCAACCGGGTGGTGGGTTGTTTTGTTAAAGAGTCACTAAAAGCAGAGTGTAGCATTTGCACTTAATAAATAATATAACAATGAAACAATGTAATGAGCACAGTGTGTTTATTTGAAAGAGCTCCACCTGGTGTGATGGGTGTGATGATGGCAATCTAGCAGCTTGTTGGATCTCCAGTGCCTTTTAGAATTACAGCTATTCATCACTTACTAGGTGTTCAGCAGGACTTTTGTCCAGTGCTGATCAGATAGCTTATTCCAGCTGCTGTGAATGATATCAACCATTGTCCTGATAAAATTCTCCTTCCACTGTACAGTCAACAGCTGCTCTGAGGGTTTAGCCACAAAGCTTAGATAAGCTTTAGTCCCCAAACATCCAAACACAGGTAATAGATGATGCAGTTTGTGCCATCAAACATGATCCACAGCACTGCTCCACTTCAACCTGCATAAATTCCTAATATGTGATATCTGACCTCCTTTATCGACATGGTGCCACATCAATCTGGATTTATCTGGCCAAGCAACAGTAATCCATGTTAAGGGATCCATATTTGCATTTCTTCACCCACTTGGGTTTTGTCTTTCTTTGTTCCTTAGTAACATAATTTCCAATCTTCATCTACTGTTATATCTCATTTGTGTTCAAAACCCAATCTGGGTGAAGTTTCCATGTTCTCCCTGTGTCTGTGTGGGTTTCCTCCGGGTTCTCCGGTTTCCTCCCACATTCCAAAAACATGGATGCAAGGTAAATTGAGTGCGCTAAATTGACCTGTATAGTGTGTGTATGAGTGCGTGACTGTGTGAGTGAGTGTGTACCCAGCGATGGATTGGCGCCCTCTCCTGGGTGTAACCGCCCAGCGCCCGAGACGTTCTCCCCTGGATGGGCATGGGGACCCCCCCCTCCCCTGGATGGGCATGGGGACCCCCCCCTCCCCCTTGCGACCCTCATAAAGGAATAAGCGGAAGATAATGAATGAATGAATGTAGAGCAGTAATTATTTTTTCTCTTAACTGTCCCAATAAGTTGTTAAGATTTATTTTAATGGCTTGTGGTTGAGGAATCAACCTTGCAACCTGAAGGCCTTTGAGCGAGGCGTCTAACACCAATTTCTCCCTAAGCGCTGTATACAAGGCTGCCCACCGCTCTGGGCACAAGAGTCTCCAACCAAGCCTTTCTGGACATTGTCTTGTCTATTGAACAGTCATCAAACTTACTAAATGATACCAATATAGACATAGATGAATACATCAAGGATGAGGATGATGACCTTTCCCACATTGTTTCCACAAAATAAAAATCATACAATAATCCAAAATGCATCGCTAAGCGCTTGTTGATGCAGGCTAAATGTAACACCTGACTTTAGCAATTAGGGTGGGTCTCAACACATACACACACACACACACACACACACACACACACACACAACACCCCCTCCCACAACACACACAAACACAAATACAATTACAATGACAAAAATACTGCATTTTTTCCTTACAGGAAATTTCACTAGAAATGCTGTCTGGACCTCCCTCACCTAATCCCATCACTACACGGTTCTATAAAAAGACTAAAGGGTCATTTGGGTCAAATGAGTCACTTTGTTGAATAAAATACCCTATTAACCAGTCAATGGAAAAAAAAAAACATACAAAACCTTCAGTAATTAAATTAGTATGACTTGGAAGAAGATCATAGCACATGAGTAATCAGGGTCAATAGTTCATAAACTATTTGTTTGTAGATATAAAGACTTAAAATGATTGGAGTTATCTTTTACCAATGTGTTTACAATATAATATGATATAAAGGTTTTGTTTTATTTAAAAAATAATTCCAATATCACTGGATAAACGGTCTCAAAATTCCCCAGAAATGTCAACCAAAAAAGCAGTTTTCATTCCTCTCTTCTGATGCAAGAATGAGGGTTTAAACCATGAGAAGCCTGCATTGGGTAAAGTTGCCTGTCCTGCCGCGCCCTCTTGTGGTGACTAAACGCAGGCGATACAGATATACGTCTGGCACTTCGATAAAATCCTGTGCAAGAATAAATGCTTATATTAAATGAATAAATTATATCGTATCTTGAGTTTTTATGCGTCTGCTGTAACGGTCGCCTTTAAACCTACATTGATCGGAACAGGGGGCAGGTCTGTGTTTGCAGTTTCAGTAATAAATGATCTCATGTGACACCGGAATAACCAGTCTGCTCAAAACAAAACCAAAAGGAGACTGCAGGACTTTATTAACACAGGATTTGTTTGGCTTTCTGCCTGGAAGAGAAAAAAGAACAAAACAAAATAACAAAATAAAATAGTACCTTTATTTTACAAAAATATATATTTAGTAATAAAAGAAGGAAAATGGCAAAAGGATGAAGGAAAAACTGCAATACACATAAGAATCTATTGCTCTGCTCATCCTAAAAAACTAACACCCACATACATTCAGCAGCACTGTACTAGCTACTCCTTCTTTATCATTTCATCATCTTGTCTTTCCATGAAGCTGCAAATCAAAATTCTAGAGTTTCAGACTGTGGTTAATTTGTTTGTCTACATATTTTGTTCTCAAATTGGTCAGCAGCCCAATACAGTAAAGCAGACATTATCTGGGTGGTGGATGGATTTTCAGCGTGGAGCTTATACACCTTAATGTCCACTCACCGTGCACTGAGATACAGTACATCTAATTTACTGTTATACCTTATAGACAGGGCTGGACAGGCCATCGGGCATACCAGGCATTTTCCTGGTGGGCCCTCCGTCCTCAGGGGCTGATGCAGTTGGATATAATTTTTTTAAAAGGGCAGGCGTGATTAAAAAAGGGAAGCACATTGGTCCAGCAGGATATAGGACGAAATAACAGAGTTGGATTTGGAATAATAGTAAAATACCGTCTTTCAGAGAACACATATAAATTACTAGTTGGTTTAGCGCCACTAATTATGAGAGGCTGGTCTGAGCCAAAAAAGGCCAGGGCTGATTTTTTTGCCCCCGTCCTGCGGTGCTTGTAGACGTACAATCAGAGAGAGTAGCTCATTTGTTGCTGTAAAGCAGGGGTCACCAACATGGTGCCCGCTGGCACCTGCAGGTCGCCGGCAAAGACCGCATGAGTCGCCCGCAAGTATGTTCCTATAAAGGAGAGCTTCTGCAGGTGCTGACCACACACATTTTCTGTTCTCATCCTCTCTGGCTGATGTTTTGGTCACTTTTGCATTTGGTCAGTTCTCTCACCATAGAGGTAGTAGCATGAGGCGGTGTCTACAACACACAAGTTGCTCAGGTAGTGCAGCTTATTCAGGATGGCACATCAATGCCAGCTGTGGAAAGAAGGT